>JAMXBB010000001.1:105640704-105738236 GCA_024138015.1 Lumnitzera littorea | reverse complement strand
TTTGTTTTTTTTTTTTTTTAAATATTACTAGTAGACACATCCGTGTGAAAATTCAACAACATTATGCAATAAAAATTGAATGCACATTAATTATCTAGTTAGACAAATGATAGAGGAAAAAAAAAAACCTAGAGACATTAAAAAAGAATTTGAATATATTAGTTGTTGGAAAAATTGGCAACACTAGAAAATACATAAATGTATACCTCTCTTAAAACATTATACGACGCTAAGACTAATCTTAAGTAATTTGCTTTATTGTGGAACTTGTTATTTACGTTATAAATGATCTCATTATAATGTACAACTTTTAGAAGAAGTTCAACATCTTATTGGCTACCAATTCTACACATTTTATACATTTAATAAGAAGAGTTTCTCTATAAAACTTTAATTTGAACTGGTCAGTAAAACTTCATCAACAATATAAAATGCAGGTTAAATTAGACATTTGTACCTATTAACACGATAGGATAGCTCTTCAAATAACTCGAAAGCAAAACCAAATGCATAGAGCTTTGTACCGGCAAATAATACACAATACAAAACATTAAATCTGTTAGAAACAATAGAATTAAAATACCAAAGCCACTAATTAATAAAATAACTAACAGAAGGTTTAGAGAGCCTTAAAAAAATTTGACAGTAAAAAAAGAAAAATGATTGTACTATAATTATAAATCAAATAGTAAAATAGAATTGAAATTAAAAGGAGTACAGAGAAACGATGATATTATGAAAATAAAGTAATATGATATAAAGGATCAAATACTAATCTTTTTGTAAATGAAGCTCATTTATTTGCCCTAGGTACCTAGAAGGAAAAAAAAAAAATATATTAGGCAACTTAAAAATATTTTAGGATATTGGAGTATATAATAGTAAATGTGATTCATTGTTGTACGGTTTCCATTGTCAAAATGTACAATCTGCTCCATTGGGCATTAGGTAGTTTGATTCAGCAATATATTATGAAAAATTACATGAGATAGGTATGAGATAAACCTGCTTTTGTCTATCCATGTGTAAAGTTTCACACTTAAACACCTTAGTTAAGTTCATAATTTAGTTAAATCGTAAATTTTTTTTAGCTCATATAGTTAGAAACCACTTCCTAGTAGACAATTTCTCAATCTACTAATCTTCAAGCAATTTCTAGTTTCATTTTTAAGTATATATTTTAGTATAGAAGTTTAAATTAAGGTTTTGATTCTATTTTTCAAAAACTTTTATTTTACGTAAGCAGTAAATAAATTAAATTTTATTTTATGTATAAGTATTAAGTATTTTATTAATAGTATATATATATTACGATATTTTTATATATAACTTATTTTCCTAAATACTATATATTCTTATTTTAACTAACTCTTTACTTTTCTATTTTACAAATAAATTCACCCTATATTCTTTATTCTAGGACATTCTAGAATAATTTATACACTGTCCTAAACCCTAATCCCTTTTGTTTCCACAATTTCTGATTTCTGAACCCCCTCCCTTCTCTTAATCTCTTCTCTCAATCTCTCTTTCTCACCGTCTTTCTCCCATGGATCCCTCCCCCGTATTTCTATTTCTTCCCTTCTTTATGTCTCTCAATTCCTCTCTTGTCCCTCCCCCCCATCTGCACATGCTAGACCCTAACCCCCATTTCTCTCCCTCATCTTAATCCTTTCGCTCTTCTGATTTCCTCCCCTGACCATTCTTGTCCCTACCCCTTTTATTGTTTAGTATAAAAGTCTAAATTAAGGTTTTGATTCTATTTTTCTAAAACCTTTATTTTACGTAAGCACTAAATAAATTAAATTTTATTTTATGTATAAGGATTAAGTATTTTATTAATAGTATATATATATATATTACGATATTTTTATATGTAACTTATTTTCTTAAATACTATATATTCTTATTTTAACTAACTCTTTAATTTTCTATTTTACAAATAAATTCACCTTATATTCTATATTTTAGGACATTTTAGAATAATCTATACACTGTCCTAAAACCCTAACCCCTTTTGTTTCCACAATTTTTGATTGTTGAACCCCATCCCTTCTCTTAATCTCTTCTCACAATCTCTCATTCTCACCGTCTCTCTCCCATGGATCCCTCTCTCCATTTCTATTTCTTCCCTTCTCTATGTCTCTCAATTCCTCTCTTGTCCCTACCCTCCATCTTTACGTGCTAAACCTTAACCCCCATTTCTCTCCCTCATCTTAATCCTTTCGCCCTTCTGATTTTCTCCTTTGACCATTCTTGTCCCTACATCCTTTCGACATTCCCTGCCTCCCAACAATTCCATTCTCCCCAATGCATTGGAAACTCTCATTCCTTCGCCGAAGTGTCCTCATAATTTCTTGTCCGAAGCTTTTGGTCTAGACAATTTATTCTCTTGCTGGTTATTTTGCTTTTGTCTCTACTTCCATGCATTCCGAGCTATTCTAGCAGTTTAATATCTGTTAATTATTTGAGTATTTTATTAAACAAATCATAATGTCTATATTTTTGTTTCTCATAGGTTTGTGTTCAACATCGATTCACTATTTATCTAGCATCTCAAACTTAATTTTATTTCACGAGTTGTTTCGATTCCATTTTCAGTATCGTGTGAATATAATATTACTTATATTTTTTCGATGTCATAATGAAAAGTGATTGTATTAGTACTTGATTCATATTATAATTGTTTTTATTTTTTCATAATCGTTGTGTTAATTTATATAAAAACTTGTTATTGTACTTTATGTGATATTGTTGAATTATGTGTATATGTAAATTTATAGCGTAGGATTTCTACTTTCTGCTATATTTGGACCGTGTCATTATTTTTGGTTGATTATACAGTTATATTAATATTCGCATTTTATACGTAAGTTTCGAGTGTCGATTTGAGTTGCAATGATACTATTTTGTTATTATTATATCGTACTATTAATATTGATGGCAATACGATTTAAATATTTCTATTACGATAGTTGTTATGGTTGTGTAGTATATTATATTATTTGTATAGTATGTCCGTTTTGAATTCCGATTATTGATATATCCTTCCTTACATATTTTTGTGAATTATAATATTATCTAATTACAGTACGTATTCTTTTATTACTATATTGATTAGTAAAATATTATGTATTTCGACAGTCTTATCATGTGTCCACTTTATATTTTCTTTTTATATATATATATATATGTTGTACCTTACGATTTAAAGTGAATAAATAATATTATATATAAATATGTCAACTTTTAGCTTTCCCATATTATGTATTTATATTATCTCCAATTTATATTCTTAATTTATGATTTGATTTGATTATTTTCGTTTGGAACCTTTAAAGTGATAAGTTAAGGTATTACCAAATGATACATAAATAGGTTTGCAAGTAAATTTAGGTAGAACTCAATTACTGAATAATAAAGGTTAATGTACATGCTTGTTTTTTATATAGATTCATATTGATTATTAAGTTTGGGTTCTCCTTGAATGAGTGGTTAGAACTAATCGGTATGAGACTTAAGGTTGTGGATTTTGGTTAACTGTTAGGTTGTTAGATTTGGGTCCCATGGTTGGTTTGGAATTTGTTTTTGGTTCGGATTCGGCTTTCCAGGTACATGGTACTTGCTTGTAGTTTGTGCGTGTTAGGGCTTAGACTGCAATTGAACAAATATATATACTCAGCTTAAATGACTTGAATTGTTGATTGTGCTTGAACCGCTCGCTCTAGGAGCCCGTAATGGTGGATCCCTAGAGGAGTAATTATTGGTCATGTGTGAGGTTTCCTTAGTAGACTCGTATATGAGACAACGCAACTAAAATATTAAGTTTCTAATCTTTGAACTCTAGACTTTGGACATAAAGGACTTAAAGGAACATTTATATTATATTCACCTATGTATGTGGACACAGATTGTATGTAGCAAGGTTATGAGTATCCTTTTGATGATCGTTGGCCTAAATTAAAGATAACTAAATTGTTGTTTATTTATATGTTATTACAATTGCATTATATGCATATGTATGTTTTAGGCTTGACATTTGTATGTGTTTATGCATCCGTACTAGGCTTCTACTCATTCTTCTATTTTTTTTTATAGCTATAGGTCGATTCAATAAGTTGTGATAAGTATGGAAATTGCCACCACCATGTTGGGAAAGAGAGGTAATTGGTTTTTCATGTCGTAAAAAATAAAAATCTAGTTATTTAGTTTGTTTAGGGCAAAGGTGACTTGCTTATAAGTCACTCTAATTGTTGTATATGAAGAATTGTGTATTTGGAGATTTGTTATTTTGTACTTGATAAGCGGTTACTACTAGTGATTTTGGAGAATGTAGTTGGCTTTAGAGCCTTAACATGTTTTAGATAGGCAAGTTGTGTGGTGAGTTGTAATGCCCTCCTGTTTTGGGACGTTACAACATAGTAGTCATAAAGCTATTGTTGTAACATATCAAATATCATATAGAACAACACATCAAATCCCATAGATTTCAAAAAATTAATAAAATAGAACATTATATAAAAATTATGAATAAATAGAATCCACTCCCTTGAAAAGTAGTCCACTTTAGTGTTGCTCACAAGAGAAGTACTTATCTTTTCTTTTTTCCTGTCTAAGTTTAATCTTGACCTAACCTTGGGAAAAAAGAAAGAAAAGTCATTCTGAAGCGTTCTTATTAACATTAACACTAATATCATAAATTGTACATTCACAAAACATCATAATATGACTATAAATAATTATTTGGAAGTTCCAGTCAAAGAAAGCCTTTTATTTCTTTTTCTTTTTTACCTTATTTCTCAAGAGAGGAAAAAAAAGAGAGTCTTGGATCAAAATTAAAATCAAAGACAATCCATAAATCACACCTTTCAAATTTCAAATGAGGAAATACATGCTATTAACAATTGACCCCAACAAAGGAAATTGTTCTAACCATGTGTCTTCTCATCATCAAGCCATAGTAATCATCTATGAGAAACCCTATTAAGTTGATAGGTTGATGGGAAGATTAATGGTGGGAGAGAAATCAAGAAAAGAAAAGTTGAGATGAAAGAGAAATCAACTAGGTTGATAAATTTATCTATATTATAGTATATTTATGGCTTGAAACAGTCAAATTAATAGTAGTATTTTTGTTATATAAAATTATATTGAAGGATCAAATAGTAATTTTAAGGGGAAGATATTAGTGATGGTTACTTAAACCTCTTGGGGCTTTAATAATATACATAAAACTTATTCATCCCCATAATTGCTCATCCCTAAAATTGCCAAAACAACTACTTACAATATTTGTGGCTAAATGTTTGTCATAAGATAATGGTTTGACTATGTTAGGTTCTCTTTAACTTAGTTTTGATGATAACAAAAAGGATTGTTTGATCATGGTTTTGCAAGTATTGGAGAGCAATTAGTAGGCAGAGCTACTTCCGCAAGTATTGAAGAGTGGGATCATGGTGTTTGACGTGGTTTGAATAAGTAGGAAGTAGTTATTGACTTAGTTTATTGTCCTTATCTAAAGTATTCTAGTTGTTGGAGGCTTGCCATAGTATGATAGGTCACATTCTAGGCTTGAGTTGAGGGTAGTATGTCATAAGGAGTGAGCCTAAAGAGTTTGGGATGAGCTTGAAGAACCTATGTCCCTAAAAGGCCTTATCAACACTTGCGTCAACAAAAAAAAGTTTCATTGTTGTAGTGAAGGCAAGGAGAGGGGAAAGATAGGCTTTTCAGGCATGTAGTTGATCTGGTCAAGTAAAAGTTCGAGGCAAAGACGTCTAAGCTAGCGTGGGGTAGAGGTAGAGAGGTTCGAGTTGACTAACATAAGGGCTGAGTAGGTACGACATATCTTATCAGACTACCTTTTGGGCAGAGGTGAGTATGACAGTTCTGAGGTGGAATACAAAAGGTCCAACCTCTTTGTTCTGAGCAATTGGCCCTCCATTAGATCAGTGTAAAGCATATGTTTGCTAGGCTAGGGGGTGAATTGAGGCAAAGACTTTACAACTCGAGGTAGGTGCTTTGGGTTAAGGCAAGAATACAGTGGGTTGTGTTTCACTAGAATAATAGGGTAGAGTTGTTGAGTTGACTGAATCGAACTAAGCTTGCCATTGCCCGAGTAAGCATAATTTATTTGATCCAAGGCGTAGTACCATTGGTGTGTCGAGCAAGTGAAAATTGGAGGGACATTAGGAAACTTCCTATAGAAGTAACTTTTCAAATTATAATTTATAGCGCTAGTTTTAGTGCATGTAATACGATGTAACAGGTGTCTTATCACAGTAGACTGGCATGCGACTGCATGTGTTTTGTCTTTTAAATGTGGTTGTCTGATCAAAACTGACTCTACAAGTCCACATCATAGCATTTCGAGGGATTCGAGCTTATTCAAATCCCTATAACCGCTGATACAATTTCCAAGACTCTTGGTATATATAAATACCACGATCGCTTTAATAGATTACTCTTTTGCAATTTCTCCATTGCAAACTCCACTGTCTTTTCCTCCATCAATCTTCTTCACAAACGTTTCTTCATATTTCACTCTCATTTCTTCATCGATCATGTCAATCGACATAGGTGAGATGCCATCAAATGCAAAAAAATACAATCTCACTGACTCTAAGACTACGAGGAGTGATCTTCTACCTGAAGGAGAAGATGAAGTCACTTTTAACTAGATGATGCTACCAGAATGGCGGTAAAGGTATTCGATAAGGTGAGGCTTATTAGTGCTATCCCAAGGGGTGCTTATGTATATGCTCCCTTGCCGTAGGCCAGAGACTTGTTCAAGGTGCTCCAGATAAGCAAAGGCTTAAGTGGCCAAGTTAGTAGGAGTAAGGCTTCTGTTACCAACTGGGTGTTGAGCAATTTTATAGTTGAGTAAGTTCTTGACTAGAGAATATGGGTGCTAACAAAGGAAGAAAGGGTGCCCCTACTAACAAAGGGGTAGTTTGTAGTCTTTGAAAAATGCTTGGAGTATAGGTAGCCCCTCCCTCTAGGCAACTTTGATAAGGACCTCTTCAATTTCCATGGAAGTAGTCTGACGTCGGTTCTTCCCAATGGGTGGAGGGTATTGAAGGCCTTTTAAAGGCTATGTGAATACTTGGTGATAAGGGTCACCCCCAAACTTTTCAACCACTTTTACATGTAGAAAAGTGTAGGTGAGTAGTTGTATCTCTAGCTTCGTCTAGGGAGAAAGCTATTCTATAGCCTTGTAGACTCTATTAAGGGTTGGCAGGACGATTACTTGGTGGTTGACCTACTAGATGAGGTAAACTTTTAGATCAGATAGACCGAATTGATCTGAACGAACCCTAAAAGGAGTTGGGGCTCAATGATCCTGAGGTTACGAGATAGATCGAAGCCTTCATGATGTAGACACCCCTTTTTTATTTAAAAATTTTTAGAATATGGTAAAGGGTCCTAATTTAGAAAAAAAAAAAGCACAAAAAAAATAATAAAAAGAAATTAGGGAAAAAATTATTTTATTTTAGGTTAGCATAACTTGTTTTCATTTATTCAATTTGTTTATTTATTTTTTGTTTTTATTTGTTTATTTATTTACTTAGAAAAAAATTGCAAAACCAAATCAATAAAAGAGAGGGTTGAACCAAGGATAGCAATCGAGTTGGTTAGCTAAAGCTAGTCGAGTCGGAGCTTACGGGTTGTTGGTTTAGGTTATGGAGAAGAAGAGAATAGCAATAATGTGGAAGGTTCCTTAGGACGATGTAAGCACCAAATTGAATGAGTGAAGTGAGTTTTATGTATATCAAATTGGACATTAAGGGTGAGGGTGTGATGGGAATTAAGCTACCGGACCTCTGACCCACAACTGAGCCAGAGGACTAGAGGGGCTAGCATGATGAATCCTTCTGTTCTAACCAATCTCTGTCGAGGTCGAGTGCTTTCCTGTCGAGTCACCCTTCATGCCATACCGAATGACCACTCATTTTTCTATAGAATACCGAGTTGATGATTATTCTCCAACATTGAGCTAACCAATTACTCAACATCTTCCTTGCCGAGAAGCTGAGAGAGAGAGAGTCCGGATTGACTAAGCCATCCCTGTTCGGATAAGCCCATCTATTTGTATGTTTTTGTCCGCATCTTGTAACGACCTCGCCAATGTAGCATCGCCACATGTATAGTATTATGTGCAGAATCCATTGTACCAATGATTGTTTCTCTCTTATATTCATTTTTACCCTCTTGTATCTTATACATTACTCGCTTAGGAAATGCCCTTTTTGTTTTTTCCTTTTTAGGTAGGTTACCCTAACTTATGGGTATAAATACTCTTGTATTTATAACCGTGAGAACATCAGATCATTCTTAATATACACTTTTTGAGTACTTTTTTTCTTTCTTGTGTAAACACTGTTTGTTTACTCTTGGCATAATTCTTATCCTTTCCCTTAAGTAAGGTTAGGTAGTGAGTAACCGAACCAATTCGTGCGTCATATCGAATTGTGCCATGAGTCCTTAAAAGTTCCATTGGTGTGTTGTGTCCTCTAGAGCTGTTTGTGGGTTTTGCTTACTGTTTCATTCTTCGTTTTTGCCCTTTCGCACTTTTCCCTATTAATCTTTTTTAAGTTTTCTGCAAGTTTAGACCCATCTAGCGACCGACCTTGTTTGTTCTTAGTCATGGTTTGCAACATCTTGGTATTTGAGTGGAGGTTTTGTGTGAACTATAATAGTTCTTCTTGAAGTTCTGTTATACTCTGTTTTGCATGTGTGAAATAGAGCAAGTTACTGTGTTCATTTGACTACTGTATTGTTAACTGTTCACTTTCTGAAGTGTTTATTTGAGTTTGAATTTGTGAGGAAAAATGGCAGACCTAAGTATAAATGTTGGTACTAGTGATGATAGTAGAATTGTCCACCATGGATGAAAATTTCAAGGAACCCCCCAGAAGCACTAATGAAAGGCTTGATGAGGTAGTTAACCTTTTAGTAGATTTGATCAGAGTTGTTCATGTACTGTCTTGCTGACTTACTAAGGTCGCATAAAACACCCTACAAGCTGTTCAACCTGTTAAAGGTTAGAACCCAGCTTAACCCCTTAAGGTAGAGGGGTTGGCGGGCGAGTAAGGTGAATGATAGACCTAAGAGAGCTTGATAAAGAGGAAGCAGAGTATTTTGAAGAGGAGTGTGTACGAATCCCCAGAGCATCCGACTATGTGAAGCTTTAAATTCTGAGTTTGAACGGATCTGGGAATGCTGATGAATATCTAGAGTGGGAAGAGAAGGTGGAGTGTGTATTTGATTATTATCAGTACCAAGATTATGAGAAAGTGAGAACTGCTGCTATTGAGTTCTCTGGATATGCTGCCATGTGGTGGAAGAATTTTCAAGCAATGAGAAGACGAGAGGGGTACCGAGAGATTAACACTTGGCTCGAGATGAAGAGAGTATTCAGAAACAGGTTTGTGCCGGAAACATACCTCCAAGATACATTCACTTGGCTTCAGGAGCTGAGACAAGGAGGCCAAATTGTTGAAGAGTATGTTTAAGAATTTCAAATGCTTATGATGCGTTGTGAAGTGGAGGAACTACTAGCTCGAATAGTCTTAAGGTTTGTTACTAGGTTGAGAGGAGACACTTGGGATGTTGTGGAGCTCCAACGATTCGACACAATAGATGAAGCTATTAGGATTGCCTAGTGAGTAGAGAGGTAAAGAAGAAGCCGAGTATCGACGAGATGCCGACTAGCTAACCTAAATAAGCAAGTTATTAAGCTCAGTTGAATACAGAGCCAAGTAGAAAGATTGATGTAAGAGCTAAGCAGAAAGGTTGACCGGATGATGTAGTGCTGACTCGAACGTATGAGAAGGGGCAAGGGTTTGGCAGGAAGACCAGCCAGATCAAGTGCTTCAAGTGCCAGGGTTTCGGACACATAGCTGCTTAGTACCCTAATCGACGGACGATGGTCATTAAGGGAGATATCTTGAAGCTAGAAGTGGAGAGCATGGATGAGGAACTTGAAGAGGAAGAGGTTCCAGTCGAGAAAGCAAGTGATGAGAAAGAGTTGATTGAGAAGGACATGTTTCCTAAGGAGTTAGATCAGTTACTCATGGTTGTTCGATGCACTATGAACATAGAACCCTTACGAAAAGAGGAGCAGAGAGAGAATTTGTTTTATACCACCTGTAAGATGAATGATTAGATGTATGCCTTCATTGTGGATAGTAGAAGCTGCACCAATGTAGCATCAGCCGATCTTGTTTCAAAATTGAAGTTGTCGACTATTTCACATCTGAGGCCGTATAAGTTACACTAGTTAAGTGAGAAAGGAGTGTTGCATGTCACTCGGCAAATACTACTATCGATCACTATTGGGAACTACTCTGACTAAATTCTCTACGATGTCCTATACAAATGTGTATCCTATGTGTTGCTAGGTAGGCCGTAGTTGTTTGACAGGAAAGTTATGCATGACAGCTACAGGAACATGTATATGTTCGAGAAGGATGACCAAAAGATCACATCAAATTCGATGCCGTTGAGAGAAGTTAATAAGCTGTAGACAAAACTTGCTCGCCGATCAAAGAAGGCTCTGGTGATGAGTAGAGCTGAGCTCTGAAAAGCCATCAATGCTAATGAGCCAACCTTCATGTTGGTCAAGCAACTATTGGAAATAAGGGAGCGGGGTGAGTTACCCTAGGAGATTAAGGAGTTGTTAGATGAACATGCGAACCTGTTTCATGAACATGCGAACCTGTTTACTTAAGGGGTTACCCCCAACTCAAGGAATAGAGTACTGTATTGACTTAGTACTTGGCGCTATACTACTGAATAAGCTAGCTTATCGAATGAATCCCAAGCAAGCTTCTAAACTCCAACATCAAGTCATTGAGTTGCTGGAGAGAGGCTATGTAAAAGAGAGTTTTAGTCCTTATATTGTGCCCGCACTTCTAGTGCTTAAGAAGGATGGAACCTAGCGGATGTGTGTAGATAGCCAAGTTGTGAACAAAATCACGATCAAATACAGGTATCCAATCTTGAGGCTAGAAGACATGTTAGATGAACTGAGTGGAGCTAAGATTTTTAGCAAGATTAATCTTAAATCTGGCTACCATCAAATCCGCATTAGATCAGGTGACGAATGGAAGACTGCGTTTAAGACTCGATATGGACTTTATGAGTAGATGGTCATGCCCTTTAGCTTGTCGAATGCCTCGAGCACTTTCATGAGAATAATGAACCATGTGCTAAGATATCTCATCAGGAATGTGTCTTGGTATACTTCGATGACATCTTGGTCTATAGTACTGACATGCCGAGTCACTGTAAACATCTCAAAGTTGGCTTCGTCTTACAGAAGATTCATTGGGAATTTCAACACCCTCACTATGCTACTTATTGAACTAACGAAGAAAAACACTAACTTCCGATGGGGAGAAAGGGAGGAGAGGAGCTCTGTCGAGGTAAAAGAAAGGTTGACCTTCGCTTTTGGTGTTAGCACTATCCGACTTCAACAAATTTTTGTACTAGAATGCAACGCATTGAGCATTAGAATAGACGTCCTGATGCAGGAAAGCCGACCAATTGCCTTCCACAGTGAGAAGCTTTGAGGGCCCTAATTGAATTATTCTGTGTACGATAAGGAACTTTTGGCATTGATCTAAGCAATATAAGTATGGCAACATTATTTACTGCTAAGAGAATTTGTCATATATGCTGACCATGAATCATTGAGGTACCTTTGGAATCAAAGCAAGCTGTTGAAGCGGTAGACGAGATGGGTTAAATTCCTTGAAAGGTTCAATTTTATAATTAAGTACAAGCAGGAAAGAGCAACGTAGTTGCCGATGCTCTTTCGAGGAGATATATGCTTTTATCAAAGCTGTAGACCAGACTGTTTGGGTTTACGAGTATCAAAGAACAGTACTCAGAGGATCCACACTTTAGACCCATAATTTTACGATGCGCCAATGGGAGGACAGTAAATGAGTATCATGTGGAAGATGGCTACTTGTTCCGAGGTGGAAAATTATGTGTGCCGATTTGTTCACTAAGGGAGCTATTAGTTAAGGAAGGCCATAGTAGAGGTCTCTTTGGACATTTTAAGGAAAGGAGGACTTGTGAATTGATAAACGATCGATTCTTTTGGTTAAGAATAAGAAAAGATGTGCACTGAGTTGTCGAAATCTGTGCCATGTGCAAAAAGTCCAAGTGCTAAGCTGAGTAAGGGAAAGCAATGCTCTTACCTGTTCTGATGAGTCCGTGGATTAAATTGAGCATGGACTTTGTTCTTAGACTACCACAAACTGCTGAAGGCAAAGATTATGTAATGATCGTCGTGGATTAGTTCAGTAAGATGGTACACTTCGTGCCTTACACCAAGACTAACGATGCTTTAGGTATTGCTTCTCTTTTCTTACAAGAGATTGTACAGATATACGGCGTACCGAGAAGTGTAGTCTTCGATAGCTACCCTATGGTGTAGGTTGGGAACTAAATTACTCTTCAGTATCTTATGTCACCCCCAAACTGAAGTCTAAACAAAAGTGGTTAATTGTACTTTGGTGTCACTGCTCTAAGCTGCAGTAAGCAAGAACTTAGTTGATTGGGACACCTGCTTGCCAGTGGTCGAGTTTGCCTATAACCAAATAGTAAATGACACCACTAAGTAGACTCCCTTTAAGCTAGTCTATGGGTTCAATCTCGAGTTGCCCCCCGATTAAGCCCTTGTACCATTACTCGTACAAGAGGACCCTGACGCAATAGCCAGAGCACAATCCCTTCAGCACATCTACGATAGCGTCACTCGGCACATCAACCAAGTTGCCAGAAGAATGCGAGAAAAGATCAAGGGTAGAACTAAACGATTTCAGTTAGGAGACTTGGTGTGGTTACACCTCAACAAGGAGTTGTTCTCAAACAGGAGGAGGAACAAATTATCTGCAAGAGCAGAAGGACCTTTCAAAATCCTCCAGAAGATCAATGATAATGCCAACAGGTTGGAGTTGCCAGAGGACTATACGGTTTCTGACACCTTCAACATTGCTGACCTTAGTCCATATCACCCCGACGGAGAACTATGTGAACACCGTTCGGATTTGATCCCAAATTTAAAATAACTTGGAGGGAATGATGGAAATTAGGTTATCGGACCTTTGACCCACAGTCGAGCTCGAGGACTGTAGGGGCTGGTACAACAAATCCTTTTATTCTAACAAACCCCTACCGAGGCTGAATACTTACTTGCCGAGTCACCCTTCATGCCATATCAAATGACTGCCTATTTTTCTACAGTATGCTAAGTTGATGATTACTCTCCAACATTGAGCCAACTAATTATTTGGCATCTTCCTTACCGAGAAGCTGAGAGAGAGAGAGAGAGAGTCCGAACTGACTAAGTCATCCCTGCTTGGATAAGCCCATCTGTTTGTACGTTTTTATCCACATCTTCTAACGACCTCACCAATGTAGCATCACCACGTGTACAGTATTATGTGCAGAATCTGTTGTACTAATGATTGTTTTTCTTGTATATTCATTTTTACCCTTTTGTATCTTGTACATTATTCCCTTAGGAAATGTCCTTTTTGTCTTTTCCTTTTTAGGAAGGTTACCCTAACTTATGAGTATAAATACCCTTGTACTTGTAACTGTAAGAACATCAAATCATTCTTAATATACACTCTTTGAGTACTTTTTTTCTTTCTTACGTAAATATTGTTTGTTTACTCTAAGCATCGCTCTTATCCTTTCCTTTAAGCAATGTTAGGTGGTGAGTAAACTTACCGGATCATTTTGTATGTCATATCGAATTGTGCCATAAGTCCTCAGAAGTTTCATTGGTGCATCATGTCCTCTGGAGTTGTTTATGGGTTTTAAGACTTAAGGTACTATCTTTTAGGACTTGCTATAAATAGCAACATTTTCAAATAATAATGCCCTTATTAGGCTTAGAAAGTTAAGAATTAGAGTAAATTTTCATTTTCTCCAATTAATGGGTATTGACGAATTTCAATGTGAACTGATGATTTTGAATGAAATGGATAGTTAAGACATAGTTAAGAGTCTTCAAACTTGCTTAAAACAACAATTAGAAGCTTCGAAATGTACTAATCAAGCTCGGATCATGCAAGAGGAAAGTTGAGGAGAATTTAGTTTTGGAAATTTTTCTTGATTTTTAAAGCTTAATTTGATCCATTAAACTATTGGATGTAGATGAAATCTTAGATCGAATACAAAATAGGTTATGTGTACTACGTGATTCCATTATTAATTTGGATGGAATTGTATAGTAAATGCCCAAAAAGGTAGCTCAAACATGAGCTACTACGTTATTTTATTTTTTTTTAAAAAGCAGGCTGGGGAAAATGCATGAACTTGGGTGAAAATGATGGAAAGGGAGGGAAAGCAGGCAAGTTACGCACCGGGCACGTAACTCACACACTTGCCTAATGTGTGTTTAACATGTGCTACATTCAAATAAATAAGGCAACACCTGCTTAGGCTTTCGAATCCAAATCAGGGCTTTGACCTTAATTCTCCAAACATATGGACCAAGTTTAAACTTAGTCCAACCCAATACAATTTTTTTTCCAAGTAAATAAATAAACAAATAAAAATAATAAATAAATGAAACATGCTACACTAACCTAAAATAAAATGATTTTTTATTAATTTTTTAATCATTTTTTTGTGATTTTTTAAAAATTAGGAGTCCTTACCTTATTCTAAAAATTTTTAAATAAAAATGGGGTAACCCTTTTTGTGATGAAGTTTGAGTAAAATTTTGACATAAAGACAAAAGAGGCATTATTTTTGCTTCGGAGATGAATTTGTCCTAAGAAACACTATTACAAGCCAGTTATCCTAAGCTTGATTCACTAGGGATTTGATGAACGGTGAAAGGTAAAAGAGAGGGGAGGTGCTTTAAGAGCTGGCTAAGAAAAAAAGAAACTGAAATAAGGTAATGCTCCTATGGGCTGGCAAGAACCCTAAAAGAATTTGAAAACCTGGTCGTGGCCCTATGAGTTGACTGACTTAGGCGAATGGGTGAAGCACTCCTTGAATTAGCTAAGACCTTAAAGAATTTGAAAGCCTGGTTATGCCCTTATGAGTTGACTAACCTTCGTGAACTAATAAAGCATTTCTTGAGCTGGCTAAGACTCTATATGAGAACCTAGTCGTGCTCCTTTAAGCTATGACCCTAAAGAAGAACCTAATTATACTCCTCTGAGCTAACTAACCTAAGTGAACGGGTAAAGCTCTCCTTGAGCTGGCTAAGATTCTAAAGAGAATGAGATGGGTAAGCGCTCCATGAGCTGGCTAAGACCCCTAAAGAAGAACCTAGTCGTACTCCTTTGAGCTAACTAACCTAGGTGAATGGGTAAAGCACTCTTTGAACTGCCTAAGACACTAAAGAGAGTGAGATGGATAAGTGCTCCTTAAGCTGGCTAAGACCCCTAAAGAAGAACTTAGTTGTACTCTTTTGAGCTAACCAACTTACATGAATGGGCAAAGCGCTCCTTGAGCCAGCTAAGACCTTAAAGAGAATGAGATGGATAAGTACTCCTTGAGTTGGCTAAGACCCTTAAAGAAGAACTTGGTCATACTCCTTTGAGTTGACTAACTTAGGTGAATGGGCAAAATGCTTCTTGAGCCGGTTAAAACCCCTAAATAACCTAGTCATGCTCCTTTGAGCAGACTAACCTAGGTGAATAGGTAAAGTGCTTCTTGAGCTAGCTAAGACCCTAAATTGAAACCTAGTTGTACTCCTTTGAGTTAACTAATTTAGGTAAATAGGCGAAGTGCTCCTTGAGCTAGCTAAGCTCTTAAATTGAAACCTTGATGAAGGGAAGTTCCTTATTGGCTCGCTAAAAGATTGAAAAGAAATTGGTGAGGGAAGCGCCTTATGGGCTTATTAAAAGAAAATGGTAAAGAGAAGTGCTTTATGGGCTCGCTAAGACACTAAAGAAATTGATGATGATGGGAAGTGCCCTATAAGCTTTCTTAAAGAGAAATTGATGAAAGGGAAAGTGCCCTATGGGCTTGCTAAAATTTTAAGAGACAGTGGTAAATTAGGGTAATGCTCTGATGCGTACCGTAGCTAAGAACAGACACGGCCAGTTGTAGGGATGGGTCTAATCTTGCTGAAAGCTTGAAAAGGGTAATGGGAAACACGTGAAAGAACAAGAATGAATTAAAAGCAAGCAAACCTATAAACAGCTCTAAGGGATATGATGCACCAATGGAACTATTGAGAACTTACGACATAGCTCAATATGATACATGAGTTGGTCTAGTGAGATTACTTGCCACCTAACCTTGCTTTGGGGTTAAGATAAGAGTAAAGTGAAAGTAAACCAACAATGTTTATGAGAGGAAGATATCCAGTGTATTAATGATAATCTCATGATTGCAGTTACATGTACAATGTATATTTATACCTGAGAATTTAGGGCAACTTACCTAAAAATGGAAAAGACAAAAGGGGTGTTGTTCTAAAGAAGTAATGTATAAAGTATACAAAAGGGTAAAATAAATATTCGAGAATAATTATGATTAGTGTAGCATATTCTTCTTGTGGTCCTGGATACGTGGTAGTAATGCATTGGTGATGCCATTGGAAGATATAGACAAAATAATACAAGTTAGTTGGGTGGTCGAGTAGGAGTGCCGAGCAGGCATAGTTTGTTAACTTAACTCAGTGGCATTGGGTTCAGCATAATCATCTTGCCATCATTCTCAAACACATAGGTATTCTTGTATCCTTCATGGATAACTCTTTTATAAAAAAGCCATGGTTAGTCAATTAACACGTGTGATGCACATATGAGTAACACATTGCAAAGAATCTTGTCGGAGTAATTTTCAATTGTGATCGGTAATAATACTTGCCAAGTGACATGTAGTGCTCCTTTCTCATTTAGCCAATGCAACTTATACGGCTTTAGATGTGCGATAGTTGACAACTTTAACTTCATGACTAGATCGGTTGATGTTACATTGGTACAACAACTACTATCCATAATTAGCACGCACAACTGATTATTCACCTTGTAGGTAATATGAAACAAGTTCTCCCTCTGCTCGTCCTTGTGTGAAGGTTCTAAGCTCATTGTGCATTGGATAACTAGGATCAATCAATCTAGGTCCTTGGCAAACACATCCTCCTCAATCAATTCATTCTCCTGAGAAGTTTCTTTTTGGGAAATGCTCTCTTCCTCAGGTTCCTCATTAGTACTTTCCATTTTCGGCTTCAAGACGTCTCCCTTGATGACCATAGTCCTTCAGTTTAAGCATTGAGCAGCCATATGTCTAAACCCTTGGCACTTAAAGCACTTGACCTGACTCGTTTTTGATGTGCCTCCGATGTCGAACACACGAAGAAGCACCATAATGAAGCGAACTGGAAAGAAACAAAGAAAAAGCTAGATGAGCCCAGGTAGCTACAAAATGGATATGACACACCACTCGATTGTATTCAGCCGATAATCTGTCGGATATGACATATCGGTTCTAATTGAAGGGTCACTCGCCATTACTTTTTGTTAAAGGGAATAGATAAGAGTTGAATGATAACGAGAACACTAAGATTGCTCAAAGTGAGTAATTTCTGTATTGAAGAGATGTGTTCTCACATACAAGAAAGTGAGGATTATATTACTCATTCGTTAGGGTTACTTTACATGTATGAAAAGACAAAAAGGGTATTCTATAACTAGGTTACATAAGACATACTAAAAATGATAGAAGAGATAAAGACTATTTAGTGTGAAAAAGAAAGAATCATTCTGAAATACTATATCAGAAGACACGTGTTGCACATCGGGAATATGATATAATGTAGGTGGAAGCAGAAATGCATTACAGTCAGGGGCCGCCCTGATCTAGATCAGGTCGAGAGCCAATTAGCTTCGTAAAGAGGTCAGCTAACTTGAAGTCATACACCAGTGGTTGGTTGGGGAGCTCGGTTTGGCTAGTTTTGGGTTGTCTTTTGGATTAGGACTTTGCTGTTAGATAGGAGCATATCTGACATACGTAAGGATATGATAGATAGGTCGGTAGGAGGCTAGCTCGAGACAAGAATCCCCGTCTCAACTATGGCTTGGAGCTAGCATTCTTCATACGAGCCCTTAGAGTCCTTTAGCTTGGCTTCTTGTGATCGGTCCAAGGGGTTGATTCTTATCAGTTTTCCTACTAGATCCTTGCCCTTTCTCGTATGTCTGGGTTGGCATGTCACCTTCTACTTGGCCCTTTTGCTCAATCTTGACATCTGCTTACCTGGTCGCCTTGGTACTTGACTGACCTTAGTAGCTTCCTTAAACAAGCTGGCTTGACTGAATTAGTCAACTAGTTGGCAATCGGATTAGCATTCGGCTCCTTCTCTACCTCTCTATTCACTGGGCTATCTATACAACTTTATCCATTGTAGTAAATTATTGAAGTTCCACAATGTCTCGTATATTACTCCTCCATCCAAGTAGGAATCTAGAATTTGTTCGTATTGATGGCTCCTCCACCTCATAACGAATCATAAGCATTTGGAAATCTTGGACATACTCATCAATAGTTTGGCCTCCTTGCCTTAGCTCTTAAAACCGAGCGAAAGTGTCTTGTAAGTATGCATCCGGTACAAATCTATTTTGTAGTATTCTCTTCATCTCGTACCAAGTACTAATCTCTTGGTAACCTTCTTATCTTCTTATGGCTCGGAAATTCTTTCACCACACAGCGGTATATCCAAAGAACTCAACAGCAGCAGTTCTCACTTTATTGTAATCTTCATATTGGTAACAAGAAAAAACTCACTCCTCCTTCTCCTCTTGATCCAAGTAATCATGCATACTTCTAAACCTATTGAAGCTTCGAATTCGCAGCTTCACATGGTCAGATGCGTAGGTACTTGAGCTCGTTCTTCTTCTTTATAATACTCTTCCTCATCCTCTTCATCCAAATCTCTCGTGTCAATCCTTCTTCTCACTCGTTTGCCTACTCCTCCACCTTAAACTTGTTGAGCTAGGTTCTAACCTTTAGTAAGTTGAGCAAATTGTGGGGTATTATGTGCAGCTTCAACAGGTTGATAAGCCAATGCATGAACAACTCGTGTTAAATCCAATAGGAGGCTAGCTACTTCATCAAGTCTTTTGTCCATGCTTCTTAGGGTACCTTGAGATTGTCGGCCATGGTGGACAACACCATTGTTGTCATCTCCAGCACTAGCATTAAAACTTGGGTCGGTCATTTTCTCTAATAGATCTAAATTTCAAACTCCTTGGTTTAATGTTACAGCTAACACTATTTCTCTAAATCACATAACATACATTCCCTTTAAACTAGAAACTCAATAACCAGCAAACGCGGTAGCTAAATTAACATAGAAAATTGTTCTGTTTCATACACCTAAAAATACAGTATGAACAGGGAACTTTGAGAACAAACTACTATAATCTAAATGAAACCTTTACTTTGATACCAAGATGATGCGTACTGCAGCTAAGAATAGATAAGGCTAGTAGCAAGGATGAGTTCAAGCTTGCCGAAAGCTTAAAAAAGATGATGGGAAATGCACGAAAGAATGAAAATGAATTAAAAGTAAGTAAACCCACGAATAACTCTAAGGAATATGATGCACCAATGGAACTTCCGAGGACTTATAGCATGGCTTGATATGACACATGAGTTGGTTCGATGAGGTTATTCATCACCTAGCCTTGCTTAAGGGTTATGATAAGAGTGAAGTGAAAGTAAATAAACAATGTTTATGAGAGGAAGATACCTAGTGTATTAATGATAATCTCATGATTGTGGCTACATGTACAATGGGTATTTATACCTGAGAATTTATGGTAACTTACCTAAAAATGGAAAAGACAAAAAGGGTATTGTTCTAAAGAAGTAATGTATAAAGAACACAAAAGGATAAAATGAATATTCAAGAATAATAATGATTATGTAGCAAATTCTTCATGTGGCCCTAGACATGTGGCAATAATGCATTGGTGATGTCGTTGGAAGATACAGAAAAAATAGTATGAGCTAGTTGGGTAGCCAAGCAAGAGTGTCGAGGAGGCATGAACTCATTCGAATAGGAGTGGTTAAGGATTAGTATAAGGCAACTCTCACGGCCTTTTAGCAAGAGTGACACCGAGCAAGTGGTTGGCTTGGAAATGATTGAGCAGGTGTGTAAGGTTTGGCTGCTGTTAGGGCATTCTTTAAGTTGGCACACAATTTTCAAGAGATGAGCAGTCATTTGGCACGGCATAGAGAATTGATCAATAGCAAGGAGTAACTCGACCTTAGAAAGAGTCGGTTGGAGTAAGAGGATTCGCTCAGCTAGTCCCTTTAGTCCTTGGGCTCGATTGGGGTTTAAAGGCCTAGTAACTTAATTCCTATTATACTCTATGAGTTGATTGGAACCTTAAAAAAGCGAAAGATGGGGAAAACCCTAAAAATCGATTAAAAGATGGGACAACATTCTAAAAGCTAGCTAGAACCTTAAAGGAAACTTGATGAAGGATTGAAGAGGCAAAGGGAAGAACATAACCAGTTTGAAAAACTTCTTGACTTGAAAATATTTACAGAGAATTTGGTGAAAAACCATTTATGACAACAAAGGCATCAGAGATTGAGTCCCTTAATGACTTAGATTAATATGATCAGCTTTAAAAGGTGTGAAACATTGAAAAGCAAATAAATGAGTTGAATTGAAAGTTTGGATACTCAAGCAAACATGGTTTTGAAAAATGGACAAAATACAAGCCTTTACTTTTTCTCTCTTTTTTCTTTTTTTTTTTTAATTTTTAATTTTCTTCTTTTCTTTTTGAAAGTTTGTTAATGGGTATAAATTCTTATTAAGGAGCAAATGTTACAATCATCCCCTTTCTTGGTAACTGTGTGGGGCATCTCAATTTCTCCTTACCCTGATGCTGTGCTTCCTTGTAAAGCCTTGTAATTTTAAACATTCATTTCTTAAGAAAAAGGTAACTCACAATTAGTTTAGTTGAAGAGGACTTCCTAGTGAACTTTCAGTCCATATTACAATTTTAACTATAGTCTTAAAAATTGTAGTCTATTTTGCGAGGGATATGCCTTAATTAATCTGTTAGGTCTTTTTTGGTTCGACTTTATGAATTTAGGCTTTTGGTCTAAGGTTTTCAACAAGGATTAGTGAGAAGGCTTATTTTGAAAGAAATACTTTTATTCAATCCTAAGTATACAAGTCAAGAACCCTTAGGAAAAATTAGAAGTATGCTTGCAAAAGTTTCAAAAACAATTTTTATTGAAGATAAATTATCCCTTAAGATCAGAAGAGTTTTTTTTTTTTTTTGTAAGGGTAGGAGGTCTTGTGTGATTTAGCATAGGTAAGAAAGTTTTCTATTTGTGATTTTGAAATGTGATTAGAAATGGATATAGAGGATTTTTGTTCTTAGGCTCGGAATGTGATTTAGGGCCTTATGTTTTTTGGGCTATTTAGGCTTTGATTTCTAGCTTTTTTAATTCAGTTTTGCTACTTTTATTAGGATATAACTTTTAGGGCTTTCATCTGACACATGGGCCAATTTTCCAACCTCTTTTCTTCCTTTCCCTTCTTTTTTCTATAATTTTTTTTTTTAGTGTTGCCCCATTCTTTCATCATTCCTTTTTTTTTTTTATCCCTTTTCCTTGGACCTCTATCATCAAGTCTTTGACTTTGATAGATTAAAGGGCCTAAATCCATGGGTTCTGAGTATATGGACTTGGGTGAGATATGTATAAGCTTGATGTGTTTGAAAAAAGAGTTGGATTTTCTTCATTTCAAAGAAAAATGATTTATCAGAAATAAAATTCAGTTTTAAATTAACATTACTGAAGTAAGCACAAACTAATTTTATTCTTCTCTCCTAATCAATGACCTTAACCTCTAAATTGACCTATTGTGATGTGGTTTTTGATAGGATTTAAATTTGAAAATTCTCCAAATTGGTCTAATGGGGTTAACAATGGATAGTCGTGTTTAGGATCTAAAAATGAATTCCTAACTTCATTTTAATCTACGTATCACATTCAAAATGGATCTCTTTTAAGGAATGAGTCTAAAATATTCTCATCATTATGTCACTCAACTCTCAA
Organism: Lumnitzera littorea; assembly: GCA_024138015.1. NCBI lineage: Eukaryota > Viridiplantae > Streptophyta > Magnoliopsida > Myrtales > Combretaceae > Lumnitzera > Lumnitzera littorea. Next base: position 105,716,165 of record JAMXBB010000001.1, on the reverse strand, counting down.
ATTGTTTAAGGGTTAGTGTGTGGGATGTAATTTTCCTTTTTTCATCTTAAATATTTTTTAAAGATGAGTTACCAATTCCTTGGGGAGGAATCTATATTTATTTGGCCTTGGGTGGAGATGGACTTTGCTCCTCAATTTTCATAAGACATGCCCTAATTTGATACTTTTCATTTAAGACTTGGGTTTCATTTAACCATGTGTTTTGACTTGTTCGGGTTCGGTTTTCTCACTGGACTACGGTTTTTGACTTGGTTTGGCTACCTTGATAGGCTGAGGGCCTTGTGTTTAGATTGGCTTCCTTAACAAGCCAAGTGGCTTTGTTTGGGTTGGCCTCCTTAATGGGCCAAAAGGGTCTTATTTGGGTTAGCCTATAAGAATTTATAACGGTTAGCAAATTTATTATTATTTTTTTTTTCATTTATTCTTCTTTTTTTTTTTAATTTATTTTGTGAGAGAGAAAGATGAGGCTTTATTTTACAAAGATCAAGAAATCCAATTACCAAAGGATGGTGATTTTAGGGTTCTAGTTTATAAGTTTATGGGATTTATTTACATTTTCTTAAGGGAGAGAGAATAAATGGTTAGATGAGTTCTATTGAAGGACTATTTACAAAGAAGGGAATGCTAAAAAATGAAAAATGATAAATTAAAGAGAAAATTTATTATTTTGAAAGATTAGAGTATAGAAAACAAAAGAAGAGAGCCTAACATTTATTCTCGATGAAACCTAAAATTTATTCAATGTTTTTTAACCACATCTAAAGTCTCTAATCTAACCTCGTAGTTGGGCTTTAATCTTATCCAGCATCTCTGAAACCTAATCCATAGCCCTTTCTCTTTTTTCGACCTAAGCCAACAAGATTCAATTAGAGGTCTTAGCGCGTTTAGCTCTTTGCTTCCAGTGAGTAACTTCAACTTGTAGCAACTGCTCATGGATTTTCGAGGCATTAGGTAGCCTATTGACTCTTTGATTGTTTTCTTGTTGGTTACCTATCATTATCCTTAGGCTTGGCCATTTCATAGACAAGAATTGATTATCAATAAAAGAATATACGTGGAAACATGCATATGATTAGAATTGTTTGGGTTAGTACATTACTCTTTAAGTTGCAACCCTATTAGTTGATTTGGTGTTTAACTTTTACAAAAACAATTACATTTCTAAAAAATTTCCAACATTAATAGGGTTGCAATTCTTAAAAGTAATGTATTAACTTAAGGTTTTAGAGGAAGTGTATGCAATTAGGGTGGGTTTTAAATGTTCTTAAGTTTTTGTGACCTTACTTGTTTTTGGAAAATACCTTCATTGGTCATATTATAGCTTAAGTGGGGGTAGCCTAATTTGAAATACCTCAGTCGAGTCAATAATTTATTTAAGCTGAAAATTTATTTAAGCTCTTGTATCGTTAGAAACCGCTTTCTAATACAAAATTTCTCAAGTTATTAAACTTTACGTAATTCTAGATTCATTTTAAAGTGTATCTTATAGAATAGATAACTAATTTAAGGTTTTGATATTGTTTTTCTAAAGCTCTTATTTTTACATGCTTAGTAAATAGATTAAATTTCATTTTAGGTATAAGTATAAGTATTTTATTGATATTAACTATATATGTTGCAATATTTTCATACATGATTTATTTTTATGAATGCTATTTATTCTCTTTTTAGCTAATTTCTTATTTCCCTATCTTTATTATAAACCCACCCTATATTCTAGAAGTTTCTAAAGTACTATAGATTATGTCCTAAAACCTAGACTAAACTCTACCCCATTTATTTATTTTTTCCTCTATTGGCATTTTCTTTAGACCCCCTGCATTCTTGTCTCTCGTCACCTTCCCATTCTCTTTTCATCTTTGCCGGACCCCCACCTCTAATTCCCCAATTCCCTCGTTAGCTGGCCCCTTTCCCTTTAATCCTTTTTCCTCTAGCCCCAACTCCCTGATGCTTGACCCTACTCCCTTCTTCTTTCCTTTTCTCTCGCCTAATCCCCTTCCTTTTACCCCAACACTTCAAAACGCACCCTCACATTAGTGTCTCACTGTCTCATCTCTGAAGCTTTCTATCCCTCTCGCCATCTATTCTTTTTCTTCAGATCCCCACTCCATCCCCTCAGTCTCTCTCTCACCAACATTGTTAATTTGACTCCAACGCCCCAATTTCCCTTTTGTTGTCTTAATTCCTTAACTAGCCCATACCCCAATTACCACTTAAAATTCTCTCGTTGACTTCATTTCATTTCACCGGAAAACTTACCGTAATTAAATTCCACGCATTTCGAGCTTTTCCAATAATATACATTTGTTAATTATTTGAAGATTTTATTAAATAAATTATAATTTATGTATTTAATTTTTATAGGTTCATATTTGGCATTAATTTAGTGTCCATTTAGTGTTTTGGACTCGATTTTAATTTGTGAGTTGTTTCAATTCCATTTTCAATATTGTGTAAGTATAATATTACTTCTATTTTCCGATATCATAGTGAAAAGTAATTATATTAATACTCAATTCCTATTATAATGGTTTAATTTTTTGTAATCGCTGTGTTAGTTTACATAAGAGTTATTATTATCCTCTATGTGATGTTGTCGAATTATGTGTATATGTAAATTTATAGCGTGGGATTTCTATTTTCTATTATACTTGATACTGGATCATTATTTTCTGGCCGATTATAGAGTTCCATTGATGCTCATATTTTATACGTAAGTTTCGAGTGTCGATTTGAATTACGATGATACTATTTCATTATTATTATGCATTACTATTAATATTGATGACATTATGATTTAAATATTGCCATTACGATAGTTATTATGATTATATAGTATACTATATTATTTGTAAAGTATATCCGTTTTAGATTTCGATTATTAATATGTTATTTCTTACATATTTCTATGAGCTATAATATTATTTGGTTATGTACATATTTTTTTATTACTATATCGATTAGTAAAATTATATATTTGGATACCCTCATCATGTGTCCACTTTATATTTTCTTATATAAATATATATATTGTACTTTATGACTTAAAGTAATTAAATAATATTATATAAATATGTTAACTTTTTGCTCCGTCATATTACGTATTTATGTTATCTTTAATTTCTATTGTTGAATTATGATCATATTCGATTATTTTCTTTTGAAATTTTGATTGGATAATTTATAAGTTCATAGGTAACTTTTAGGTAGAACTTAGCTATCGAGTTCATGAAAGTTAACGTGTGTACTTATTTTTCAGATAGATTTGTGGTGGTTGTCAGATTCCTTATTGAGGTCTAAGCTCTTGATTCGGGGTTATGATTTTGGAGTTTTGTTACCTATTGTAGAGCAATTCCAAGTACGCGGTGCTTATTTATATGGTTGTACTTATTAGGATAGAAAAGATCTAACCAAACTAATTTATATTTGGCCGAAATGAATGGTTTGCTGATTATGTTTGACCTACTTACTGTAGGGGCCCGCGGTGGCAATTTGCTATAGGAGCAATCGTTGATCATATACGAGGTTTCCCTAGTGGACTTTCTTATGGGATGACGCAGCTAGAATATTAGGTTTTTAGTCTCTGGACTTTGGACTTTGGGCATAAAAGACTTAAAGGAAAATTTATATTATAACCACCTATGTATGTGGACAAAGATCATGGTGCAGTGGGGTTATGAGTACCCCTTTGATGATTGTTGGCTTAAATTAAAGATAACTAAACTGTTGTTTGTTTATAAGTTATTATAGTTGCATTATAGGCATGTGAATGTTTTGGGCTTGACATTTGTGTGTATTTATGTACCCATACTAGGCTTCAGCTCACTCTTCTATTTTTACAGCTACAGGTTAATTTGATAAGTTTGCAACAGGTATGGGATTTACTACCTTTGGTTGGGAAAGAGAGGTGGTTAGTTTTGTATGCTGTAGAAGATTGATAACTCTTATTTTAAATACATTTCACATGGTGATTTTATAGCATTTCCCTTATATTTTTGGTTTTTTAATAAGAAATTGATACTTAATTGAGTAAAATTTTGATTTTAAGGTCTGAACGCATTCTCAAATTGAAAACGAAAAAAAAAAATCAAGTTTCGTTTAATTCAGAGTTCAAATGAATGAGTTATGAAGTTACATAAACAATAAGAGAAAGTGACAATTTTTTTTTATTAAAAAGTTACATCGTCTGAGACACAACTGTATCTAACCAGGATGATTTTTTATGCCAAGGTCAGTAAGTTACACAACATAGGGACACAACTATGTCTCAGGCTGTGTTTGGTGACAAAAAAAAAGAAACTTCATAATACATTATATAATGACTTGTGAGGGTTTTACACAAAACTTTTGACATTCAAAGGAGAAGAGACTTGAAGAGAAGAAGGAGAAAAAGGCCGAAGCAACATCCAACTTCAAGATTGAAGAGACTTCTCATTGACATAAGGGGTTTTTCATGTTTTATTTCTTGATTTTACTGCAATTTTCTTTTGATTTCATCATGATAGCTTAAGATTTTTGTATTTAGGATTGTGGAACCTAGAGTTTCATGTGACTATTGGATTTATTGATAAATTTCAATAAAGTTTCTATCTTTCTTGATTCAATTATGTGTTTTCATTGTTAATTGATATTTCTAGGGTATCAATCTATGATATTATGTATGATGATTGAGAAATCACACGAATAATGAGATCTTGATATAATTGAAGAGAATTACATGTGTACTTAGAAATAAGATATATTATTCTTCCAGAAAGTTATTATTTTTATGTGTGAATTCATTATACATTAATGCGACTCTAAATTATATTATTAAGTGAAGAGATTCTGGTAAATAATTTAAGATTAGGGTTAATATGCTTGAAAAAGGTGTTAACTTCAGTCGTGAATTCCTTTGGTAATAAATAATAAAGATTAAATTGGATACATTTTAAGTGATCACATATTAAACACTAGGGGAAAAAATTCCTAAAGATGTTATTTACCTTCTCTTCTTGAAGTTGTTCTTAATTTTATTGCTTCTTAAATTGCTTAGTCAAGTCTCATAATTAGATTAGTTGTTAATTTTAGTATTTTTAATTTACTCAAGTCATCACAATTTTCCGGTTAGATAATAGAGCTAAGGTTAGTATTAGTACTCAGGGTCTTTAAGGGTTCGACTCGAACTCACATCCGCTATATTAAAACTGATAGGTTTACTTGTCTTGTATCAGGTTTTTGGTGCCGTTGCCAAGGACTTCAATATTAAGAACATTAGTTTATTTATTACTTTAACCATTTCTTTTTCATTTTTTAATTACTTTAAGTTGCAATTGATTTTATATGTCTTGCCCTTGTAGTGCATAACCCGAAGCAACCCGGAAGATTTAGTAGAACTTGATCCTTAAATTAAGAGAATTATCCTTCAAAATTTGAGATTGCAACCTAGACAAATTGTGGCTACCATAGAAGACGGGTCAATTGTTGAGGTTAAGGAAGAGGAAGAAGAGGTCAACAATTAATTCATCAATCAAGAAGAACCACCACTTAATCCACCACTCAATCCACCACAAGATCCTGATCCCATAGCCAACAATGGTAATGAAACAAACCGGACTATGTCGACTATTTAGGGCTTACACTTATAGGAGCTAACTCTAGTATCACAAGGCCAACCGTTGCGGCTAATAACTTTGAAATTGCACCCAACATCATATAAATGGTGCAATAATATATTCAGTTTGACTATCTCCAAGATGAAGATCCTAATGCTCACATCTCTATCTTTCTAGAGATTTGTGATGCATTTAAAATTAAGGAAGCCATAGACGATGCTATCCAACTAAGGTTATTTCCTTTTCCTAGAGGGGTCAAGCAAAGCAGTGGTTGAACTCCCTACTACAGAATTCAATCACAATTTGGAATGAATTAGCAGAGAAATTTTTAGAGAAATATTTTCCACCAGTGAAGACAGCCAAACTTTGGAACGATATTTCTTGTTTTGCCCAATTGAAAGAGGAGACTTTATATGATACTTGGGAGCGGTTCAAGGACTTGCTTAGGAGGTGGGCACATCATGGCCTCCTACTATGGGTGCAGATTCAAACCTTTTATAGTGGTCTCAATTTATTTACAAGATAGATGATTAATATATTCGCAGGAGGTACTTTGAACACAAAGACACCTGAGCAAGCACAAAACTTGATTGAAGGAATAGTGATGAACAATTATTAGTGGGAAAGCACTAGAGCCAGGCAAAAGTTTGCAAGAATTTATGAAGTATACTTGACCACTGCTTTGGCAGTTAAGGTGGATTTATTGAGTAAGAAGATTGATGTACTCTCTGTTGTCCCTCAACAAGTACAACCAAATGTAAATGATTTTAGCATGTAGGGTTATGGAGTACAAGAACAATTGGAACAGGTGGATTATCTAGGAAATCCACCTAGGCAAGAAAATAACCCCTATAGCAACACTTATAATCTTAGGTGGAGGAATCATCCCAATTTCTTATGGGGAAATCAAAACCAAGGCTAACAGAAAACCAACTTTGGTCCACCTGGATTTCAAATAACATTACCACCTCCCCCTCCTCAAGAGAAAAAGTCCGGTTTAGAAAAACTTCTCACTAAATATATTCAAGGCAATGAGGCCCAGCTATCCAATATTGAATCATTATTAAGAAATCAAGAGGCTTCCAATCGTAATCTTGAGAACCAAATTGGTCAACTTACAAAAATGATCTCTGAAAGGCAACAAGGGATGCTCCCAAGGAATAACGAGATCAATCTCAGGGAACATGTTAATGCAATGACCTTGAGAAGTGGTAGAAAACTGCAAGTTGAGAAGAAGGATGGTAGGGAAGTAGCTGAGAAAGAAATCGAAGTCAATGGTAAGGAAGATGTAAAGCCACTAAAATCAAAAGAAAGTATGGAACTGCCAAAAGTAAAGGAGTACAAGCCTCCCATCCCTTACATGCAGTGCCTTAAGCAAATTTACACTGATCAGAATAAGGAATTTGGTAAGTTGCTTGATCTTTTCTAACAATTACACATTAACTTACCTCTTATTGATGTTATCTTGTAGATGCTAAAGTATGTGAAATTTCTGAAGGATCTTCTATCGAACAAAAGGAAGTTGAAGGAGCTTACAACCATCACACAAAATGAGGAATGCTCGATACTTCTCTAGAAAATGTTGCCACAAAAATTAAAAGATTTAGGGAGTTTCACTGTTCCTTATGTACTTGGTAATTTGTTAGTAGATAATGCTTTGGCAGACTTAGAAGCTATTATAAATTTGATGATGTATAAATTGTTCAAAAAGCTAGGGTTAGGAGAACATAAACTAACGCGCATGAGTCTTCAATTAGTTGATAGGCCTATCACATACCCTAGAGGCATCATAAAGGATGTTTTAGTGCAAGTAAACAAATTCATCTTTCTTGTGGATTTTGCTATACTTGATATAGATGAGGATATTGAGGTGTCAATCACTTTAGGTCAACCCTTCCTAGCCATTACTAAGGCTGTTCTTAATGTTAGTGTGTATAAGTTGATATTAAGGGTTGGGGATAATGAAATTGTTTTCAAAACTCCAAAGGCAATGAACAAATTTCTTAACTTAGCAAACACATGTCATAATGTTTGTACCACTGATGTTGTTATATCTACATGTGTGTAGGAAATGCTTGCTAAAGATTCCTCATGCTATTGCTTGCAAAAGGGAGATGAAAATATGGTGACCAACCCTAATCATGTGGAAGTGGTAACTCAAATAGAAGCTCATGAATCTATTGTGGATAAGAAGGGGTTTGATCTACTTTATAAGCTAAAGGATCTTAGCTGAAGATCCTCTAAAGAGAAGCCACCAGTATTGGAACCAAAATAGTCAAGAGATCATTTGGAACATGTCTTTGTAGTGAAAGGTTTAAAACTACCAATAACAACCGTATCCAAGCTAAAAGTGGACAAGATGAAGAAATTTAGTTTACATAAATTTGATAAGTGGCATGATAAGGAGAGAACTGATGGAAGTTATGCACCAATGAAATGGAACTGGTAAGGCGATGGCCTAAGGGTAAATTTACACTCGTATGGAGAGTTCAAAAGCAAGATACGGAAGGAGTCCCATCTCTACCTAAATGAAGAATCATGAATGAGAAGATGTATCCCATCGAGCTGTTAATGTTAACTATAGCACTTCTTGGGAGGCAACTCATGTCTAACCTTTTTTTTTATTTTTTATATTTGTCCTACTTCAACCTACTTTGCTCACACTTTAGTTCTTTTAGTTTATTTCATTTTATTTTTCTTTTATCTAACTTTGCTTTGCTTTGCTTCTTTTATTTGTTTCAATTTTAATAGTAGGCTTTTCTTTTTAGTTTAAATTTTTGCATTAGTTTTCTTTAACTTATTTTTCTAGTTAAAGTACTTTTATTTCTTTAAGTTTCTTTTATTTATAAATTCATGCATTTAGGTTAGGTACACGTAAATTTAAAAAAATAGAAGAAGAAGAAGAAGAAAGAACAGAAAGTTACATGGGCATGGGATATGATTGTGTCTCAAAGAGTGTCCACCTAGGCCCCTTCAATGGACAACAAGCACAGAAAGTTACACGGGTATAGGATATGGTTGTGTCCCAACCCATGTTCACCCTGGAACATACATGCAAAATAGAAAGTTACACGGGTGTGAGACACAGTCGTATCCCAGCCTGTGTTTGCCCAGCATTACACAACACATTAAAAACACAAACATACACTCACAGACACAAACATGAAAGCACTCTTTTCTTCATCATCTTCTCACATTTCACTTTTCATTAACTAACTTCATCAAATCCAACACAATCCAAGTGACCATAGCAAATTGTGAAAAGTAGATTGTTCGAAGAAGGTCCAAATTTGTTACATCATCTTTCACTCATGAGGGCACCATTGTCGAGCTACTCACCACCCTTTCTCCACTAAAGTATCTTATGCTTTAAGGTAGGGAAGTATTAGTTTCTTTTTCAATACATGTATTCTTTTTTCCCCTATGATATTTTGTAATTGTTTCATATCTTGCTATTGTACTTTCTTAGTCGTACATTAGGGACAATGTATGTTATTAAGTAAGGAAGGGATATATATATAAATTTGTTACTATTAAGGAGACCAATTATTCACATTTAACTCAATTAACTTTTAAGTTAACTTGCAATAGGTGATTAGCAATTATTGGAATTTGAAATGCTGGGCTATATCAACTATTTTATCTCGATCATTATTGATCTTATTGTACTTTACTAGAATTGATTAGTTAAATCTTTGGAGGGCAATGTTATAAGTTATTTAACTTGGGACTTTAGGACTTGAGATAAACATCACTAATTCAGAGTTAGTCATGGTTATTTTTAAATTTACTTTAATGTACACTTTTCTCTTGGAAATTTTTAGAGCCCTATAATTCTTAGTAAACAAACAAATGAAATTCTTTTTTTGAGAAACCCTTGAAAAATTGCAATGATTGGAGGTAGAAAGTAATAATAAGTGTATAAATAGTTAAATAAAAAGAAAAAAAAAATTGGTAAGGATTTACTTTGGTTCGTCAAAAAAGTGAGGTTGAATCCTATTGCCAATGCTAATAAGATAAATTGGTAAGGACTTATCTTAGTCTGTTAGAAGAGTGAGATTGAGTCCCAATGCCAATAACAATGACAAAAAAAAAAAAAGAAAAAAAGAAAAAAAGAGAGAGAAGTTGATATGGATTGGCCTTAGTCTATCAAAAGAGTAAAGTTCTTTCCTGCTACCAATATAAGGGTTAAGTTAGTATGGATTGATCTTGGTCCATTAGAAGAGTAAGATCATTTCCTTCTACTAACACAATCATCCTTTAAAGATTATTGTGCTTAAATAAAGTAAATTTAAAAATCTTCAAGCAAAAGCATGAATTAGGGGGATGATCAGAGGATAAGTGGATGTAAAATGTGTTTGTTTTGGATTATGGTGCTTAGCAAGATTAAAGAGAAAATTGTATACACTTTAGTGAAATGAACAATTTTTATGACTATTTCCTAGCTAGTGAGATGTTAAATCTAATTTCAAGTTTAGGAATCCTTGGTTAAATGACTCGGGTAAACTTTGACTTGCATAATTTAACTAGTGAACTCTAGTATTAAGTAAATTAAATGACATTGTTAAGGGTGAAATTGATTAACTTTATTATTGTAAGTTAATTGAAAGTGATTTTCTTAATTTTCTTCGGGTCAAGTGTATTCGTTCACCAGTTTCCTAAGTGGTAATAAATTTTAATTAGCATTTCTTATCCCAAAATTTTTGTTTTAATTTATTTGCTTAGGGACAAGCAAATACTTAACTCTGATTTATTCGTTCACCAGTTTCCTTACATTTTTTTTTTTTTAAGAAATTGATACTTAATTGAGTAAAATTTTAATTTCAAAGTTTGAATGTGTTCTCGAATTGAAAACGAACAAAAAGAATCAAGTTTCACTCAATTCGGAGTTCAGATGAATGAGTCATGAAATTACATAAACAATAGAAGAAAGTGGCAATTTTTTTGTTAGAAAGTTACACAGTCCGGGACATAATTGTGTCCCTAGGTTATATCCCTAGGTTGTGTCCAACCAGGATTAACCAGGATGATTTTTTGTGCTAAGGTCAGTAAGTCACACAACTTGAGGACATAATTGTGTCCCATGCTATATCTGGTAACAAAAAAAGAAACTTCATAATACATTATGTAAGGACTTGTGAGGGTTTTGCACAAAACTTTTGACATTCAAAGGAGAAGAGACTTAGAGAAAAGAAAGAGAAAAAGGCCAAAGCAATACCCAACTTCAAGATTGAAGAGATTTCTCATTGATAAAAGGGGATTTTCATGTTTTACTTTTTGAATTTGCTACAATTTGCTTTTAATTTCATCATGGTAGCTTAAGATTTTTATATTTAGGATTGTGGAACCTAGAGTTTCATGTGACTATTGGATTTATTGATAAATTTCAATAAAGTTTCTATCTTTCTTGATTTAATTATGTGTTTTCATTGTTAATTGATATTTCTAGGAAATCAAACTATGATATTATGTATGATGATTGAGAAATCATATGAATAATGAGATCTTGACATAATTGAAGATAATTACATGTATACTCAGAGATAAGTTATATGTTTCTTTCGGAAAGTTATTATTTTTGTATGGGAATTCATTATACATTAATGTGATTCTAAATTATATTACTAAGTGAAGAAATTCCGGTAAATAATTTAGGATTAGGGTTAATATGCTTGAGAAAGGTGTTAACTTCAGTTATGAATTCCTTTGGTCAAGAATACTAAAGATTAAATTGGATACATTTTAAGTGGTCACATGTTAAACACTAGGAGAAATAATTCCTAAATACGTTATTTACCTTCTTGAAGTCGTTCTTAATTTTATTGCTTTCTAAATTGCTTAGTCAAGTCTCATAATTAGATTAGTTGGTCATTTTAGTATTTTTCATTTACTTAACTAATCACAATTTTCCAGTTAGAAAATAGAGTTAAGGTTAGTATTAATACTTGAGGTTTTTGAAGGATCTACTTAGACTCGCATCTACTATATTAAAACTAATAGGTACACTTGCCTCGTATAAGAGATTAAGATCTAATTATTTAGTTTGCTTGGGGCTAAGGTGACTCGCCTATGAGTTACGAACTGTTGTATCGGAAGAATTGTTGTATTTGGAGATTTGTTGTTTTGTACTTGATAAATAGTTATTACAAGTGATTTTGGAGATTGTAGTTGGTTTTAGAGCCTTAAAATGTTTTAGAATGGTAGAGACACGTGGTAGGTTGTGGCGATCTTGAGTTCTAAGGCATTATAGCTTAATTAAACCTAAGCAATGATTACACAATAGCATGCGGAGCTTATATAATGGTCCTCTTATCCTATGGTCTTAACATGGTTCAGGTTTAACCGTTTCTATCATACGTTTATGATGCATAAAGTAAATTCCCCTTATAATTTAAAATTTTAAATAAAGCTACCCTATAAAAAAGTTAGTACAAGTATATAGAAAACAATAATAAATAAACAAATAAATAAATAAATTACACTTAGTAAGGTGGTTTCAATAATTAATTCTAAATTTGGAAAGTTAGATGGCTAACCCTCTTGATGTCCCTAATGGAGTCGCTATTCTGTTGAACTTGATTTTTTCCCAGTTTTTATTAGTTTTCCTTAACTCGATTAATATTTATCCTAACCCATTTAATATTGATCCTGAACTAATAGTTAAAGAAAATTGGTTTTTTAAAAGAATTTTATAAACTTTTGGAGTCACCATCTAATCAAGGTCGAGGAATGGTTTAGGTTAAAACCAAATGGATGGATTTGGTTTTGATTTAGAAACTGGTTTATGTGAGAAAAAACCAAGTTAGAAGAAAGGTTTTTAAAAAAAAACCATAGATTAATTGAGTTTGGGGGTTATATTTTTTAAACCCTTACGAATATTACAAACTTTTTAAATTTAGATTTAATTCATTGTATTCACCTTTCAAGACAAAAATTGATATTTAAATAAATTGGGTTTTTAAAAATTATTTTTACTCATTTGAGCAATTTATGCTAAAAAATGGGAAAAAACTAAATTTTTCGTTTTTTATATCACCCTAGAGATACTTACGTACCTACTATTTGAGATCAAACGTACATAGTTCTTTTTGCAAAGACTTTAATTTGTAGGATTCATTGAAATTTAAAGAAAATGCTTACTTTATGTTTTAAGTGGATTTGAATTTATTAAAAATTTTTCTAAAGGGTCTTAAATTAGGTTTTTATTTTTGGAAATCTCTATAAATGTCCAAGTTTTTGAAAAGGGGTTGATTTTCTTTATTTCGACAAATGGTTTTTATAAGTGACAAAAATCACATATTATTATTATTATTTAATTTTCATTTATTTTTTACTTCATTTTACTTCTATTATTTATTTTTACATATATATTTTTTATGTCACAACTGAGATAATGATAAAAAAAAAATTAAACTCGTTACGTCTTCCTTCTTTCTTTAATTTTATTTTCTCTTTCCTTTGTAAATGTATTTGTAATAAAAAAGAAAAAGAAAGAAAGGAAAAAGAAAGAAAGAAGGGAAACATAAGGAGTTTGAATTATTTTTTATTATTATCTTGATCGAGACATAAATAATATATATTTAAAAATAAATAATAGAAGTAAAATGAAATAAAAAAATTAATGAAAATAAAATAATAATAATAATAAGTCATTTTTGTAACTTAGAAAAATCATTTGTCCAAATAAACAAAATTAACCCCTTTTTAAAAATTAGAACATTTCTAGAGATTTCCAAAAATAAAAACTTAATTTAGAACTCTTTAAAATTTTTTTAACAAATTCGAACCCACTTAGACAGTAAACTCGATGTTTTCTTTTCTTTTTTTTTTCAAATTAAAACGAATCCCACAAATTAAAGTTTTCACAAAAAGAGCTATGTATGTCTGATTTTAAATAGCGGGTACATAGGTACCTCTAAAACGACATAAAAAATGAAAATTTTAGTTTTTTCCTATTTTTAGCTTAAATTACTCAAATTAGTAAAAATAAAAAAACCCAATTTATTTAAATGTCAATTTTTGTCCTAAAAGGTGAATCTAAAGAATTAAATCTAAATTTGGAAAGTTTGTGATATTTGTAAGGATTTAAAAAACCTAACTTCTAGACTTGATTTCTGGTTTTTCAAAAACCTTTTTTCTAAATCGGTTTTTCCTCACATGAACCAGTGTTTAGATCAAAACTAAATCTACGCATTTGGTTTTGACTTGAACCATTTCCTGACTCTAATTGAGTGGTAACTCTAAAAGTTTATAAAATTCTTTTAAAAAGCCAGTTTTTTTTTTTTTTAACTCTTAGTCGATGATCAATATTAAACAAGTTAAGGTTAAATATTGATTGAATTAAGGAAAATTAATAAAAACTGGGAAAAAATAAGGCTCAACACAAGGCCCTCAAATACAGCAACGAAATTAATGCCATAGATACGGTTAAGAGGTACTCCAAGTATTCGATCTTCAAGCTCTTCCCTAGCATATGCAATGGAGATGGTCGAGAGGTACTTTAAGCATCCCCAGCATATTCACCTCATAAATGATCGAAAGGCTCTTCAACTTCTCTAAGCACCTTACCATGATATCTTCCCTAGCTTCATATTCACCTCGAACTTATTGGACGATTAGTATAGAGTCCAAGAAGACTTATACGTGCTCAGCGTTGATCTCTCCAAGCACCTTACCATGATATCTTCCCTGCTGGTGTTGAACCAGAACATGAGGGCATAGCAAATTGTGATCTTGTATAGGCTAGTTAGAATAAGACCTACACCTCCGCCTCCTAAGGTGGATGATCCATCAATGTAGAGAGTCTATACCGACTTGTCATCACCTAGTGATGCTTACTCCTCTCCTGTATATTCGACCATGAAGTCGTCCAGCACTTGTGCCTTGTAGGCCGTTTGTTGTTGATATTAGATTCCATATGTACTCATCTTCATTGCGTACTTCACCATCTATTCAGACGTATTCGGCTTCTACAGCATTACATATAGTGGCTAGTCTATGAGCATAATGATCTGGTGTGCCTAGAAATAGGGCCTTAGCTGACATGTTGAAATGACAATGGCTAAGGCGAACTACTCTGCCCAAACGTACTTGACCTTAAGCTTCTGGAGTATGTGACTAATGTAGTATATGGGTTTGTGCTTTCTCCCTTCTACTCTAACCAATGTAAAGGAGAGTGCCCGATCACTAAAAGTTGACTTGTAATCAAGATGATTAGGTCGGTTAGGTACAAAAACGGGTCCTCCCTTAGGATGGGCTTGGAGAGGATAGGAGGGTATGTGAGGAAGTCTTGCAGCTAATAGAAGGCTACCGTACACTCTCGAGTCCATTCAAAACCCTTGGGATTTTTGAGAATTTTGAAAAATTTAACACATTTATCTACGCTCTTCGAAACAAACCTGCTTAGTACGGTTACCATGCTAGTGAGCTTCTACACGTCTCGGATCGAGGTAGGGGACTTTATATCCCTAATGGCACATATCTTTTCAAGGTAAGCCTCGTTACCTCTTTGGGTGACTAGGAAGCCTAGAAATTTGCCTAAGCCAACCCCAAAGACACACTTTTGGGGATTCAGCTTTGTAAGCCCTAAAGCCAAGCCAAGCCAAGCCAAGTAACCGTAGGATTGAACTTAGAATTCAAGATTTAGGGTGATCGATTAAAGGATCTGATCAAACCAAAATTATAAACTATTGAGAGAAATATTAGTAAAAATGACCCCGTAAACTTAAATTTGGGAAAATAAGTAGTAAAATAGGAGATTATAAAATTTTCAAATTTTAAGCATAATAATTTCTAATTATCGAAAAGGCGAAAAGTGTAATCTAATAACTAATAAATTACTAAAGATAGATTATATGTATACTAAAAATTTTAGAATGACCAAAATAATAATTAGGAATGTTCACGTGTACTCCACATGTATTTACGTGTAGATAAAAATACGCGAAATTACCTAAATTAGCCAAAAACTAAGTAAATAATTAAAGAAAATTATAAATTAATTATGGAAAAATAAAAAAAAAATAAGAAGAGGATAAGATAATCCAAATCAAGTCGTGGCGGGTCAAAATCTGTAAAAGAAAAATCAACCAATGAAAATTAGACAACATAAAAGCCAAAATTCAAGGAAAATGGGCAAAGTCTTGTCAAATTAATGCATGATAATTACAAAAATCGTCTATAAATAGAGGAAAAATTTTCAGAACTCATTTGGGCAGTGAGGAATTTGAAAAAAATCGTGAGACCCAAAAATTTGAGAGAAAATTCAGAAAAGAAAAAAAGAAAAGAAAACTGTGCAAATTGGGCAAGTGAGCCAAACCTACCTCTCAACACCACTTGGGACCGAGCCACCACCACCACCACCCTACACTAGACCTACCGTCTGGGCCGACCGACAACCTTGGACCGGGTTTGGACGGCCAGAAAGCTTCGAACCGGTTAATCCCTTATTTACCCCGATTTTGAATAATTTTGCAAAATTAGTTATTTTGCCTAGAAAATTATGAGACTTGTTATTTTGAGGTTTTATTGTATGTAGATTTAGGGAAAAATAATGATTTAGTTTAATCACGTCTGAAAATATAGGATCCTTAACAAATTGCACAAAACCGAATATGATTAGAACAATAAATAAATAGGCTTAGGAGTGTAGTTTGGAGCTCAATTTTTTTTCTGTAGGATGCTCATATGATATAGAACAGTGCTATAAAGCCATTTTTTTAAAATTAATTTTTGAAATTTTTAAGTTAATTTTTAGCCCTAAAATGATGGAAAAATTGAGTGATTTGGGGTTAATTAGGTGATTAAGATATTAATTACTGATTTAGATATTAATTAGATGTTTAGGGATGTTAATCTCTGAGGTGAAACCCTAATCCTAGCCTTTGGAGTATTAAGTATGGTTAATTTAGGAAATTAGGTAATTAATATAAGGAATTAGTAATATGTGAAATTGTAAATTAATAAATCTAAAAAAATAGGGTTATTTAGATAATATTATAATAGAAATCAGAAAAATAATAAATCTGAAATAACATTTAATTTTAAGTAAATGTCTCAAAATGTAAGATTTTCACACATCGGGAATAAATCCGATACTGCAATTAGGGTTAGCGTGTACCGAATAGTTTATAATACCAAATTACGACCCAATAGGATATTTGGACACTTGAGCTTAATGTGATTAATTTCACATTAGGATTCGAGCATATTTAAGGCTTAGGAATCAAAATTTAAAATCTCATTTAAGATTCGAACACTAAAATAGAGTACAACAAATCATTAGGACGTAATGGGTATATACAGAAAAAATAAGTTAAAATATAACTTAGAATATGAAACCATAAATTATAAGTACTAAAGAGACCTATTTGTATTATAGGACACCCAGAGACAAATCAGCTTACGACTGAAGGATCGTGCGATCGAGCAATTTCAAGTAAGTTGGGTTATTGCTTATTGTTATAGAATACTAGTTTTGTAGTACTCGGAGACTTAGGCTTGTATATGATTGTAATTGTAAGTAGTTTACGCATGTGTTTGATGTATCTGAATTCGTGCTGAAATTCGTATTGTAAGTGATTTTGTGACTGAATGAATTGGTATGAAATTGTTTTGAACACCCTAAACGGAATTTAATCTCAGTCGACCCTAATAACCAAAAATGTCATGCATTGCAACCCGTTAGGAGATCATAGGATTCTCCAACCAAATACCGACCCCTTCGAAAGGGATAGCGTAGGATTGCAAAATGATCCCTTCTTCATCCTTAGTCGAACTAAGTGATAGGAGAGAAAGTCATGGCGAGGGTGAAGTCAATGGTTCGAAGGTAGTCGTGAGAGGAGTGAGGTCTCCATTACACAAGTCTGGGTTTGGTTGTGAGCTGTTGCATAACATGAAACTCCTCAACCCGGATTGGAGCGGGTGAAATTTCTCTGATTTCACAATGGACCAGACTACGTTGTGCGATGGCACTTAATTGTTGCATTGCATGAAAATAATTGTTTGATAACCCTGTTTGTGCTTGTATGCATTCATGAGTCTCCAATTCAACTTACTGAGCTGTAATTGCTCATACTCTTATAGATCCTTTTGCAGGTTCTAATTTCTGAACACTTCAAGTATTATGCCGCCCTATAATTACCTAGAGGTTAGTCCATTTGAAGCTAGGGGTGTAAGGATCAAGTTACTTAGTATAATGTGTAACTAGAGTGACCATGTAATTAGGGATGAAAGACTAATAGTTATTATGTAATCTAGTGAACTGTTATGTTTATGTAAAACTTCCTGGGAAGCTTTGTGGACTTATATATAATTATACATGTTATTAGAAATTTGCACTATTTATCATAATTATAATTTAATTGTTAATCAGACTGTTTATTTCAAAGTGAGGAGTCGTCGACGCCTTGTGTAGATCATGTCTATGGTAGGCGCTGTGAGGCCAGTTGCTATCATAGAATGGTTTACATGGCGGAACTGTTGCGACTTTGCGACTTCGGGGCGTAACAGCTTCATGTCATGTTTTCTTATCTAGTTGAAAGCTTCCTAGAGGTCCTTGACATGATCGCCCGACTTCTTGCTCTTGACAATCATGTTGTCAACATACACCTCTATGTGCCCAATCTAGGGCTTGAACAGCTTCGTCACCATATGCTAATATGTTGCCCTAGCATTTTTGAGGTTGAAGGGCATGATTGTGTTGCAATACATACTGAAGTCAGTAACGAAGGAGGTGTAGACTTCATTCTTCGATTCCATCTTTATCTGGTTGTAACTTGAGAAGGCATCCATGAAGCTTAGCAAAGCATATCCTAAAATGGAATCTACCGATTGGTCGATCCTGGGAAAGGGAAGCAGTCTTTTGAGTAGGTTTTGTTGAGATTTGTATAACCACTTTCAGAACTTTTTCTTGATTAGCACCACATTTATTAGCCATGTTAGGTACTTCTCTTCCCTTATGAAGATGACCTTCAGTAGTTTGTACACTTCTTTCTCTATCGTGGCTTGCCTTTCTAAGGTAAAGTGCCTCTTCTTCTGCTTGATAGGTTGTACAGTAGAATTTATATTGAGGCTGTAAGTTACTAGGTCAAGGAAGATCCTAGGCATGTCTAATGCTGACTATGCAAACTTGTTTGAATTGGCCTGCAAGAGGCTAACTATCTCTTCCTTTACTTTGAAGGGAGTCTCAATCTTAACCTTAATGGTTTGGTTAGGAGAGGGGCCGATTTACACTTCTTCAATTTTTTCACCTAGCTTCTCCTACAAGCTGGTCTCTAAAGCAAAGACTTTGTTAGCTCTGGCAGCCTAATATAAAGTTCTCGTGAGAGCTTCTAATCATATCTACATATTCTCATCTTGATTGGGGTTAGGAATATAGCCTTTAAGTGAAGAGAGGATATGATGACCTTGAACACATTCAAACTTGGTTTTCCCAAGAGAGCATTATAGGAGGATGGCAATCGATCACAACAAACTCCATTGGTTACCATGTATCTTTGTCGTCATTGCCAAGTTCCATATCAAGGGTAATGATTCCCTTAGCATGAATAGTGCTTCCATTAAAGCTAATGAGATTATGGTAGTATGGCTTCATCTTAACTGGCAACTTGATTCTCATCCTTTTGTATGTATGGAGGAAAATGATATCGGTGGAGCTGTTGGTGTTCAACATAATCTTAAGGACCTTAAAGTTTGCAATCCTCGCCCTTATGATCAAGGTGTCTAGATGGGCAATGTCTATCCCTTCTAAATCTTCATTAGAGAAAGAGATTGAAGTATCTAACTTTTATGTCTTCTCCCTCACTATTAGCACCTTGGGCAGGGCATTAACCGAACTATTAGTGCTCGATTGGCTCCTTAGGTGCAGCCTCCCAACAATTATGTTGATGATACCATTGAGGGTACAATTATTGCAGTGGTTACTATTTTGCTCTACTCGAGCACCTTCGATCTGTCGCCTTTAAGGTGCCCTACCCTCATCGTCATTAGAACGGTCATTGTTCTTCTATTGGGCTACGTATTCACTGAAGAAGCTCCATTGAATGGCATATTTGATCGCGTTCTTAAATTGGAAGTATTCATTGGTGGTGTTGTAGTAGTTGTTGTGGAATTGATAATATTTGTCTAAGTTCCAATGGCTAGGGTTCCCTTTCATCTTAGGGCTCTCTACAACAGGTTCCTATGCTTCACCTCAGAGTAGACTTAGGCAACAGGTCTTTTTAAAGGGGTATGTTGTGTGTAGATAGGAAGGGGGAGCAGATCTTGCTCGGCTCAGTACTTCTTCTTGCTTGAAACCTCCCCTTTTGATTTATTTGACACCTTGCCATTAAGGTGATCTTTAATGGACAATCTCTCATTGTCTTGTTTTCCACCCAACCTCTCTTGGTCGGTGTCAGGCCTAAAGTAAATATTATCCTCTTAGTCCATGTATTTCTAAGCCTAATTCCAAAAATCAACTAGGGTATTTAGCTTACTCTTTGTAAGCGATCGAAAGAAATCTCTTAAAAGTCAGATGTCAAGCTGAACAACATGTATAGTGATGTGCTTAAGAGCTCAGTTATCATTAGGACTTGCCGTAGGAAATAAGAACCAAATGGGTCCTTTGAAATATTGAAGAAAATAGAATAGGTAGGTTGGTTAACTAAGTATAATAACTAACGTAAAGTAGCTCAAAGGATACGATACACCAATGAACACAACATGACTTGACACTTCACTTGATGTAACGCACAAGCTAATGCTAAGGTCTATCCGCCACTAATCTTAAGTTACTTAGCAAGACTAGATAAAAGTGTATGAAAATGGATTTAGAGAGGAATATCCCGCAAGAACAAGTATGTTCAATATCTCTTAGGAGTGTAAGATGTTGTGATTATAAAGAAAAGGGTTATTTATAGTAAGTTCCTAGATCAATAATAAAAATAAGGAAAATTACAAAAAGACACACATAAAAAGGAGATTCTTAGTTTACATGAAAAATGGTAAAAATGACAAAAGACAAAAAAGAATAAAAGTGTAGTATCAGGTAAAAGGATAGGTGGTAGCTTGTTAATGGTTCTGTACTAAGGAATCTTTGGGCGCAGTAACTGAGCTAGATCAGTCGCTAAGACAAATAAGAAATGTTGTAAGTATAAGGGTTTGGTTGAAAGAGAAGCACTTATCCAAAAGATAGCTTAAGTTTCGGCACTTGGTAAATAGTCCTTAGCACACGAGTTCTTGGCAATGGTGCAAAGTTCACACAGAGCAGGGTATAACTAAGCTAAGTTCTTAAAGAGTTCACCTACCATTCCTTAGTGTATTGTTTCTCATCCTTGGCAAGCTGAAGAGAGAAAATCCTCCTGGAAAGAGACTGGAGGCCTCGGAGGTGTGGACGAGTAAGAGGGCCAAAGATTAGTAATCCATCAACTCCAAGGGGTTGTTGAAGATTTACCCTTAAATCTTGGTCTTCTTCTTTGTCAAGCATATAAGGCATTAGTTCAGCAACATTGATGGTAGCAGATATGTTGTACCCTTCAAGTAGCTCAATCTCATAAGTGTTGTCATTGATACGCTTGAGAATCTTATGAGGTCTATCTACTTTAGGGGATAGTTTGTTTGTCCTCTTTCCAAGAAAACGTTCTTTATCAAGGTAAATTTAAATAAGGTCTTTGGGAGTATAAACGATTTATCTCCTTCCTTCGCTTCCTTGCTCCTTTTGTTAAGCCACAGTTTTAACCAATTGTTTAGCAACTTTTGATGCAACTTGTGGAACTTTTTAGAGCATTGTTGGTCGAATTGGCAATCCCCTTGAGGGTCGGGCTGATAATCAGATATAAGGATAAATTCGAGTTAAGTCAATAAATGACCTCAAACGACGACCTTCCTATCAAGTTGTGAGTTGAGTGGTTGTAAGTGAACTCAATGATAGGCAAGTATAGATCCTAGTCATGTAAATTCTTCCTAACAACCGCTTGTAAGAGGTTACTGACTGTCTTGTTCACAACTTTGGTTTGACAGTCTATTTGGCGGTGGCAAGAAGTACTAGACATGAGTGTAATGCCAAGCTTCTTCCATAAGGTCCTCTAGAAGAAGCTCGTGAACTTTAAGTCACGGTCAGAGACAATACTTCTTGACACTCCATGTAGTTGTACAATTTCTTGCAAAAAGAGGTTAGTGACAAATAAAGTATCATTAGTTCTGTAGCAGGGAATGAAGCAGCTCATCTTGTTGAACTAATCGACCACCACTATAATAGAGTCATAACATCTTGGCATTTGAGGAATGCTGAACATGAAATCTATGATTAGGTCAGTCCACGGCCGCTTAGGTATAGGTAAGGGCATGTACTCTCCACACAGCTCTTTTCTTCCTTTTACATGTTTACACACCTCGCAACTCATATCTCTCAAGAACTCAGTGCACATCCTTCATTATCCCAAGCCAATAAAAATGTTCTCTCAATATTTTAGTTGTTCTCTTTTCTCCAAAATGGTTGGCTAAGCCTCTAGTATGAGCTTCTCAAATGAATAGTTCCCTAACCAAACTACTTGGCATATAGACTTATTTACCCTTCATTAGGAACCTTTGGCTTATGTAGAACCCATCCACAACTCCAACATTGCACTTGGCCACTAAAGGCCCAAAATAAAGATCATACCGATTTAGTAGTATGCCAAATCTAAGTACCTTAGCTTTCATAGTCGTAATGAGGGTATGACAATGAGAAAAAGTGTTGGCCACAATGTTTGGTGCTCCCTTTCTTAGACCAGATGACATAGTAAAAGGACTCTAAGAACTTTACCAATTTGGTATGATGTCAAGAAAGTTTTTGTTGCCTTCGGAGATGTTTGAAAGATTTATAATCAAAGTAGATGATGAATTCTCTCGACAATAAGTAATGTTTTCAGCTCTGTAATGTTCGAGCAAAGGCATAGAACTCTTTGTCATATGTCAAGTAATTCAGGGCAGCTCCTTTAAGTTTCTTGCTAAAATAAGTAATAGGTTAGCACTCTTGCATAAGGATAGCACCAATGTCAACTGTAGACGCGTTACAGTCTACCTCAAAAACTTTCTAGAAATCCAATAAGGTGAGTACTGGGGCTGATGTCAATTTGGATTTTACATCTTCAAAGTTCTTCTAAGCTTTCTCTGATTACTTAAACCTATAGTTCTTCCTAGTCAATTCGGTTAATGGTGCAATTATGGAACTAAAGTTCCAAATAAATCTCCAGTAGAACAAAGCTAGACTATGGAAGCTCCTAACTTCGGCAGCATTAGTTGGCATAAGCTACTTAAGAATTGCTCTAACTTTCTCGTCATCCACTTGGACTCTTCCCTTCTAAACAACATACCTGAGGAATACAACCTCACGTTGGTAAAACATACATTTCTTTAAGTTGTTGAATAATCTCTCAACTTGGAGAATGTCAAATACTGATCTTAGGTGCTCAACATGAGAGATGAGGTCAGTACTATAGACCAGAATGTCATTTAAATACACTACAACACATCTGCCAATTAGTATCCTTAAGACATGATTCACGAGCCGCATAAACATGCTTACCGCATTCGTTAGACCAAACGGCATCACCAGCTACTTAAACAAACCATCTTTTGTCTTGAAAGCCATTTTTTATTCATCTCCAAGCCTTATTCGTATTTGATGATAGCCACTTTTTAGGTTAATCTTTGAAAAGATGCGAGCACCATGTAACTCGTCAAGCATATCATCAAGTCGTTGTATTGGGTATCAGTATTTAATTGTAATTTTATTGATGGCTAGGCTGTCAATGCACATTCTCTACGATCTATCCTATTTCGGCACTAGTACGGTTGACACAACACAAGGGCTCATGCTCTCTTGTATATATCTGCGATCTACTAACTCGCTCACTTGTTTCTTTAGCTCAGCTGCTTGCTCAGGATTGAGCTTGTAAGTAGGTTGGTTCAGTAGAACAACTTTAAGATGAAGGTTAATGCAATGTTTAATGCCTCTTAAAGGTGGCAATCTTTTCAGCATCTTAGCAAGAAATAGGTCGGCATACTTTTGTAGTAATGCCTACACTTTGGTAGGTAAGCTTTTAGCGTCTCTCAACTCTAGAAGTCTCTTAACCAAAAGGAGCACACATTCTTTCTCCTCAATTTCTCGATAAAATTGAGCGCAGGAAATCACTAGGGATTTTTGCTGTAGTGATCTAACAACCTTTTCTTGTGACTCCTACACTTCCTTAGGACTCATAGGGGTCAGTATAACCTTCTTCTCGTCCTTCTGGAACATGTAGGTGTTCTTATACCTATTGTGTAAAACCCTCAAGTCAAAGAACCAGGGTCGACTGAGTAAGATGTGAGAAGTATACATGGGAAGGACACCACACAATACCTTATCCTTGTACCTATCACCAACAGTAATTGGTACTCTAACTTGCTTGGCAACTGGTAGACCTTCCTTTTCATTCAACCAATGAATCTTATAAGGCTTAGGGTATGGGTACGTTGGAATCTTTAAGGCCTTGATGACTCCTTATGCAATGACATTGGTATAGTTTCCCCCATCAATGATCAATGCACATAGTTTTCCATTCATTTGGCAGTTCGTATGGAAGAAGTTCTCTCTTTGTTCATTTTCTTCGGCTACAAAAGTATTAAGAGATCATCGAATGACAAAATAATACTCAGCACCAACCTCAGGTGGTGTTACAACATTGGAGTCTTCTTGAAACTCTTCTAACATCTATTTAACTCCTATCTCTTCCTCTCCTTCACTCTCACTCCCTACTTTGAATTAGGGCTCATCTCCCTTTATAGTCATGACTAGCCTATTTGGACATTGACTAACCATATGTCTATAACCGAGACATTTTAAGCATTTAATTTCTCGAGTCTTTCTCGGGTCTTCTTACTTAAGCTCTAACCTTGGTCCCTATAGACCTTAGGCTCCTCAGTCTTGCCTTTACCTTAGCCATCTTCTAGTTGGTTTGGAATCTATCCTCAACGGCCTATCTCTGAATTGTTCATTGCCTGACCTATTCTAATTGGCTCGGCATGCCACTTCCACTCGACAGTTTGGGTCGACTAGTTTGGCTCCACCTCTGCCTTTCAACCCTTTACGCTACTCGGATGGGCTCATCTAGAGTCTTAAGCCTCTATAACTCTACAACATGACAAATTTCAGTCCTAAGCCTAAAAATGAATCAAGCTATAGTTCAAGTTTTAGGTTCATTGACATCACATCTGATCATCAGCAATTGGAATTCCCGTACATATTCATCTATTGACTTGTCGCCTTGTTTCAAATCTTGGAGACATTAGAAGGTGTCTTGCTCATAATATTATAGTACAAACCTAATTCTTATAACTCTCTTCATTTCATTCCACGTCCAAATCTCATGCCGTGCTCTTTAGCACACGTTTTGCAACTTTTTCCACCACATTGCTGCATATCTAGAAAATTCTAGTGTAGTTACCATAATACAAACAACATCCTTATAGTCATAGAAGTCAAATACCTTTTTGATCTTTTCCTCCCACTCTATGTAGTCATCGGCACTACCGGACCCATTAAAGTTTAGAATCTGTACTTTAAGATACTCGATTCCTCGGGGCACTCTTAGGTCATGCTCTTCAACAACATTGTATCGTTCGCCCTCATCATATTCCTCTACTTCATCCAGCTAAAGTCTCTTCCTCGTAACTCTATCGACACGTTGGGATGGTGCTTGGTTCACATAAATCGGCTCTAGGGCTTGTTGCTCATCCATCTACCTTCTTGGCCTATCTTTCATTTCTCGACCCTGTTTAACAACAACTCTCTCTCGAGGCCTAGTCTCTATGACCCCTTCTATAGAAACAGCTGGATTAGCTATAATAGTGGTAATGTCTTATATTTGCTCATCAATAGTACATGATATTTGTTAGGTAACACAACCATGACCATAAGCATTACTCTCGGCACGTTAATCTTCCCTTGAACATTAAGATTTGACATTTTTGCAATAAAACTCTTAAGAAACACTCCACTCAAACTACAAACTGATTTTGTTCTACTAAGGTAAAACAGAGTATAACTGAATAATATACTAAGAGTAACCAATGCTATATAGCTTTTGGTCGTAACATTAGGCTCTGATACCAGGATTATATAATATGCTTAAGAACTCAATTATAATTAGGACTTACTATAGGAAATAAGAACCAAATGGGCTCTTTGAAATATCGAAGAAAATAGAATGGGTAAGTCGGTAAACTAAGTACTATAGCTAACATAAAGTTGCTTGGAGGATATGACATACTAACGAAAACAACTTTACTTGACACTTCACTTGACATAACGCACAAGCTAATGCCAACGTCCACCCACTATTAATCTTTAGCTACTCGATAAGAATAGATAAGAGTATATGAAAATAAACTTGGTAAGGAATATCTCGCAAGAACAAGTATATTCAATATCTTGGAGGAGTGTAAGATGTTGTGGCTATAGATTGTTAAGGCTAAGATTGTTAAGGTTAGTCCACAAGTTTGAAACTCTATAGGCAAAACTTATACAAATAAAGAAAGCCAATAGTTGTTACAACCTCTCTTTCCATAAAAACCATAGTAAAATAGAGGATCTTAAGGGAATTATCTCTTTCCTAAAGTAGCTCTACAGAAGATCAATGGTAAAAGATTTCATTCTCTTGCTTTTGACACATTTATACACTCACTTTGAACACTTTCGAACTTAAGCATCAAAATAGTTGCTCATGTAACCACCTTTAGCACTCCTCCTTTAAACTTATGTTTGCTTTCTTATACAAGTACAACACTACCTAACTAAAATTAAATATTAGCATCTAAATATAATGCAAAATATTCAAATAAAATCTTCTATTTTTATTAGTAATATAACATCAAAACGAAACTGTATTTTGATTGGTAAATAAGATATATTTCAAATTCTTAATATATATTGAGAGTGATGATGAAAGTCAAATAATTTAAGGGCATTGTGATCGTTTGTACCTGAACTTCACTATTTTTTTGAATTACACACTTAAACTTTCAAGATGTTTTAATATACACCTAATCGAAGTTTTACATATCTTAATATATACTTTTGTTAACTCCCTACAACACCGTTAGTCCAATAGATAATACAAGCCAATAGCTACATAAAATGTTGATTATTAAATTTCATATTTCCACATCATTCTTTTTATTTCATACCTAGCCATCCATGTCAGTAAAATTGAAAAAAGAAAATATGAAAAGAAATAAACAATAAGAAGAACAAATAAAAAGAAATCATCAAACTATAGAGAGATTGAAACCCCCTAAAACAATTAAAACTTAACTCCTCTCTCTTTATGCCAAACCTTACCCTTTTCAATTTGGAAACCCTAAATCTCAAACATCTACACAAAACCCAAATTTGTTACCATAACCTTGTGCAACCCTTGTCAACACATTTGACAAATTCGAAGAAGAAGTATTGGATGCCATAGTTGCTAAGTTTCCTTCAATATACACTATTGGTTCTCTTCTATTGATGTTGAATAGCTAAGTTAAACAATAAGAATCATACTTCTCCAATTCCCTAAATGTGAGTTTATGGAAGGAGGATACAAAATGTCTAGAATGGTTAGATAAAAGAGAACCAAACTTTGTTGTGTATGTAAACTATGGTAGTGCAACGGTAATGACTAAAGATTATTTAAAAGAGTTTGTATGGGGTCTTGCAAATAGCAAGCACCCTTTTATATGGATTATTAGGTCGAATATTGTAATGGGGGGGTTCTGCAGCTTAGCCAACCGAATTTATGGTGGGGATTGAAGGACAAGGGTTCATAACGAGTTATTGTTTGCAATACCAAGTGTTGAGACATCCCTCTGTTGGTGCATTTTTAACTCATCAAGGCAAAGCGTTAGGGTTTCAAATAAAGAGAAAGGAGCTAGGGTCCCATTATTTTTTGGAGTTTCCTTTGTAGTATGACTTCTTCTTATTCATTTTTTTTTATTGTTTATTTCTTTTGATTTTTTCTTTTCTAATATTACTGACATAAATGGCTAAGTGGGAAATAAAAAGGATAATGTGTAAATATGTGGGGATTATTGGTGTTATGAGAAGTTACCAGATGTGTATATTAAAACATGTGAAACTTATGAAGATAACTTAAAATGTCAACTATATAATTAAAAAAAAAAAATCGGTGACGTTACCCCCAATAATTTAAATTTCTACACCAAAGGGAAACCAGGAACCATGGGTTCCTGATGAAAATTGAGAAACCATGGAACGGAATTCATAATTTTTAATATCACAACATCATATTATATTACAAGTAGAAGGAAGAGGAGGCAAAAGCAAAACGTAATTTCAATTCTATCCGCTTTCTTTCCCCTTAACCTTATATGTCCGCCATGGACTAAAGCTGGGAGTGGTAGCATTTAGGTTTACATTTGCAACTGCAGGTACAAACTTTTGGCGGGAGGAGTGAGTCGAACAGTAACCAACATGAATAAAACTCAACAAATCATACATACAGATGGATGGGCAAAGTGCTGGGAAGAAGGACTCACACCATGGGATTTAGGCCAACCTACCCCTATCATTCAACACCTTGTACAAACTCATGCGCTTCCCAACGGCAGGGCTTTAGTCCCCGGATGCGGCTCCGTAATTTACCTTCATCTTCATTCTCATTATCATCATCATCATCATTCTACTCTCATTTTTATTCTAATTCTAATTTTATCTAATCAAGTTTAGGGCTATGATGTGGTGATTATGGCTTCTCCTGAACGCTACGTTATTGGTCTCGAAATTTCTGAAATCCCCGTTAAGAAAGCTCTTCGGGTATAACCTTAATACTAACATTAACACTAAACACATACCTCCAGTACGCTATTTTCTTTCTTTTTTTTTTAAGTTTTTGATTCCATTAAATTGTTTTGAATTCGATTCAGTTGTCTTCCTCATCACCAAATGCAAATTACTGTACTTTCCTGAAGGAGGATTTCTTCACGTGGCACCCTGCTGAGTTGTTCGATCTTATTTTCGACTATACGTGAGTATTAATTACTACAATTCCATTCTTTCTTGTATTTCCCAAAACAAGTCTTAGAGCGATGCTGCTCGTTGCCGGAATCTGCAGATTCTTTTGTGCTATTGAACCTGAAAGGAGATCAGCATGGGCAGAGCAGATTAGCAATTTGTTGAAACCCAATGGAGAGCTCATCACCCTGATGTATCCCGTAATTTTTCTATGAATTGCTTTAACACCAAGTAGGCGTCATTTTGGGCTGTTAAGATTTGGACAGACAGGATTTCAGTAAAAATTTACCATGTATGCGGCAGCAGCATTGATGCTTAAACAAGATGACAATTGTGGCGTGCTTTTATGTCTTCTTTGTTAGTCATCATGTTCTGTCGTTTTAGTTCTCCTATATTCAATCAGTCCATTTTGAGCTTTATTTCTGTTTTTCCGCATTTACTTTGATGGTATTAATTGTACTGAAGCCCTGAATTGGCTTTTGAACAGATCAGTGACCACACTGGTGGACCTCCTTATAAAGCAACGATATCAGAGTAAGTTTCTTCATCTCTTTAGGATTAATTGCTTGATTCAGTTAAGCTGGGTATTGTATTATTGTCTGACCTAAAACAATGTGCAGCTACAAAGAGGTTCTTTCTCCTTTCGGCTTTGAAGCAATTTCAATCTCGGATAATGATCTGGCTATTGAACGCCGCAAGGTATATGGAGTGCTGGAAAGGAAAGTCATAGTTTCAAACATTTGTTTATCTGGTGGTTTTCTCGTATACACAGCTTTTGATGTTGCATATTCATAGACTCAACATTCTAGCTGCAGATTCCATTCAATATGCAGTTATCTTGAATCGACATAGTTAACCCCTTTGTATTACCGTTGGGCTATTTCCATATTACTCTTCCTACTTCCTAATTAGGGATTTCCCTAAAACTTTCAATGACTTGCCTTTCCATTACATCCTGAACTTAATGAGGCTAAAGTTATTAGTGCTCTCCGAATATCAAATTCTTTTGAGGTTTGTACCCCCAAAAACGCGACTAATGTGATGTATGTGAGTGCCTGGTAGCCTTCTTGTTATAAAACCGGTGAATTTATGCCGAACACATCGAAGTATAGAAGAGTAATAGAAGATATTGTTCATTGACAGAATCTTTTGTTGCTCCTGTTATCAATTGCTAGAAATTGGATACTAGTGTGGTAGTGGAAAGCTAACCACTGTATAAATTCTGATGTTCATTCTAGCTGAAGCGGAAGTTGGTGGAACATTAGACTAATATCTTGTGGTAACTGAGACTTGTGACTTGAATATTGATTGTCCTTCCTCTTCTATATGTAGTATGTTTGAACTGTTGAACATATCCAAGTATAGGATATCCGCTCCGCAAACATAGAGCATTTTCTTTTACTACTTTCGGATTCTGAGCAAACGATGATGATTCAAGAAGCTCTCACTTGTTATTGCATATTGCAGGGAAGGGAGAAGCTCGGGAGGTGGAAGAGGCGACCAAGCCAATCTGCTTCATGAAATTCTTCTTTATATATGTATTGTCGAAGAAGAGGGCACCTATTGTTTTCATCAATTATCTGGATTTGGATAATTATATATAAGGTTGTTTAATAAGAAAACTAATTCAAATTGTTATTAATATTGTTACACAGAGACTTGTGGAGGAGTGGTATGATCACTATCCTTTACTAAGATGGGTTTGATTCTTTCTTCCCAGTAAATATAATATGTATGTGGTTGGGAAAATAAGTGTTAATGATGTTGTCTTTCTCTTCTCTTCTTTTCTTTTTTTTTCCATGGCCTATATGTTAATAATGTTGATTCGTAAAAATTTTATTTAAACATTTTTGCAGTTAAGGTTATAAACCTCCATTGGTTAGAATAGGGATGCAACCATATTCGATCCGTACTACCAAAAATATAAAAAACATATTCGATCTGTTGAATCCAATAAAAACTCTACATAATTACTTAAAATCTTATAGAACTTAGGATTAGGTTTTGCAACTTAAAAGAAAAAAGAGAGAGAAAACTGATCCAATAAAAAATAATATATTAGAAATATTTATTACTTAACCTATTCACTATACAAGCTCTATATTAGTTCTATATTATACTAGATATTTAATTTCTAAGTTTCATTTGTATATAAGTCGTAATTATAACTTTACTTTTATTTATTTATTTTCCATTCTATTCTTTTCCTCATTCGATTTGAATCATATAAAAATTTACCTCTATAAGGTTGTTGAATCCTGTAAGAATCCGTTTCTCTTGAGCCAAAACCCTATGAGTGTAGGATTTAGTAATTGGAGGTAAAACCTAAGACCATGTGTGAGACACTAGACCCTATAAGACAGGTTCGGATTTCATAAGCCATCTTAAACTCACCTCTGTTGCATCCTCTATACACAATATCATCACATGCTGTTGATTCATGAGTGCGAAATCAACCATACACGCTTCGACTCTTTGGGATCCATTCTCATATTTGGAGATTTAATTCTTATTTGAAATATTTGGTATTTATTGATATTGATCATTAAAAAGAAGAGAAGAAATGGGGAAAAAAAAAAAAACTAAAGGGTAAATGTCCAATATAGACATGTTGTATGATAAGTCAGTTTCTGTATCGGTAGCCATAGCCTTAAAAAAAAAATGTCTTGAAACGAAGATGAACACACGAGCAAATAAGCACCACTCAAAGCTCAATGGCGGTAAAGAGAACAATCTCCATCTAATCGCACAACAAACGAGTGGTTTCGTGTAAACTGTCCATTGCAACGTCGTAACGATAAACTAGCTACCGTACTAGCTAAGCTGGTTTAGTGCATTGCAGTCCTCGTCCTGGCTCTCCTAATTGCGACTGAACAAATAATAATACTCGAAGAAGAAGAAGAGAGAGATTGTGAAGATGAAGAAACGATTATACTGTTGCCTAATCAAAAAGCTTTCCATAAGATACTCCATGGACAAGGACGTCCTCAATGTAATATTAACATCTTAATGATCTACAAGTTATAATGGCAACAATATCTTTATGACGTAGGTATACATAGGACCATCGTTAATATAATCACATTCACATCTCAAGACCATTCTTGTTTTTATTCAACTTTGTTATGTCAAGTGTGTGGAATTCGTTGGTCAAATAAGAAAAAGTGTGTGTAAATAGTAAATAATGCAATTTGGGAGATTTTAAAAAGAAGGGTATAAATTTTAAATCATGCGTACAATTAAAGTAAAACGTAAACTGGTGCTACGATAATTAAGAAAAGAAAAGAAAAAAAACACACACACAAATACGCAATTAATATTAGATTGCACATATCAAATATGATATGATTTATCTTGAATGAAATAATGATTATTCTTTTATAAGAGTGATTTATATAAATTATGTGTCTCTAATTTTTAGATTTTATTGGGCCGCAACCATTTTACTTTATGTAGTTCTGTATATCTAAATTTTAAGAGGATATAATTTACAAACCGCTTCATCTATATAAGAATCGATATATGATCAATCTTAGAAATGAAATCAACTATAATAAAAATGGGAGAATGCTGTGTAATTAATACTATAGATATATTAAATAGATGAACGTTAATATCAGCTAAAAAGCTAAGTGGCGGCTCACCTGTTGTCATGGGAATATGTAGAGGCGTTACCAACGTAAGATGGTGCGAACCCTTAAGTTGGTACTTGTTTTTGTCTGTGGTGGTGCTTCACTTGTAGTACACGTGACGACGTGAACACCGACCCACGACAAAGAGGCTATCCGTCTAACGTCGATGGATACTTAAAAAGCACATTTTGCAGATCTCATGATTAATCCAAATATATAAAAAGTTTAAAGAATAAATAGTTAAAATCAAGTTTAATCACGATTGAATTGAAATTTCAGATTGAATCATGGTTTAATTAAACTAATTTTATATTTGAATTAAATTAAATCGAATTGAATTATAAAAATTGACTTAGTTTTGATAACACCACTTAAAAAGAAGTACTTTATTAGCATGGTGAACACTTCTACTTTTTTAATATCTCTCCACTTTGTAAAGAATTATTTTACTAAAGTTACTTATTAATTTTTAAATCTTTAAATATTCTCACATCATCATTACTTATTAAAATATATTAATATTTGATTTATTATTATTTTATATTATAATAGTAATATTTAATTTATACTATTATGAAATGATATAAGGACTAGAAAATTTAAAGAAAAGGAATGGTTTCAATCCAACGTTGAATCAAAACGAAGAAGCGGTAGCCCAACATAGTCAGACGATGTAAAACGGAAGGAACAGAAAAAATAAATAAATAAATAAAGGAGCAAGTACTAGTACCCAACTAGGTTACCGTATATGAACTAAAATTTATAAGTGTATATGAGTTACGTGGTACGAAGATAAATGTCAAGTATCCTTTGTAAACATATCTTAAATTTGTTATTTATTTCTTTCCTTGACTACGAATAAGCCCAACTCGTTTACATTAATTGAGTTAAACTTGAATTCAAACTTTAACTATTCAAATGGTTCGGGGATTGAAGCTTCAATCAAATGTTCAACTATTAATATTTTTTTTAATTTGAATAATATATATTTATTTTAGATAATTCTAATTGAATCAAGCTTAATTAAATTGAAAATAATTCGAGTTATTCTAAATCGAGTTTAACCTCAGATTATAAACTTGATTGAATTCCATTAGAGTTTAAACTCAACAAGTTTCAATTTAACTTGTTTATAACTTTAAGATAACATTTGGTTATTAAAATTAGAGAGAATTGGACTATATATATAAAATGAGTATAATAGAGCACATCTCTATTGCACAATGTTTGGTTTGTGCATTATTATATATAGATTTTCGTGATATTCTTTATTTGATATATATAAATACTAAACTCGATATTATATTTTAATATTTATATTTTTAATATTATTTAATTATATATTTATATTATTTAAAAAGTATAAATTTTAAATAATATATAATTTATATCCATAATTTTGTTTTATATTCATTCAATCATATCCTTAATACTTATATTTTTGTCAAGTAAACTTTTATACTTTAATTTAGATGAGACAAATTTTGATATTTTCTTTAATCTTTTATATACTTTTTTGTTTAATAACTAAGCTAAAATTGCAACTAAACGTTGAATAAAAAATTTTACCAAGTTTAATCCTATCAATTATGAACAATGAAATGATACTTGAGATTTATATATAATTCGGTGCAAAAGTACGACTTTTAGAAAAGATTTTGAAATTATATATGGAAAAGATAAATAGCGGCATATTATGATTTTTATATGGTGGAACTTCAAAGTATATTATGTGTTCATGTACTTATCGTAAAGTATGCAAATTTTGGCGTTACTACAACGTATTATTGCAATAATAAATTAAATATAATCTTGTAAATATAATGCGAAATTCGAGGGTTCAATAATGTAGTATTCTATATTTCAGTAATACCATCAAACAATTTTCGGACTACGTACAGGCATACAATATTCAAATAAATCGTTGGTTCTACTTCTACGTCCAAATAACACAAGGTAGAAATATCACATCAAATCATCAGATAACAAATGGAATTTCTAATTTAAGAAAAAATTTTCTTCCTTTTTTCCGTTTAAATAGATTTTAGGGCCCCCAATCCTGTTGTTGTTTTTTATGGATCCATCTTGCTATTTATTTTTAATTTATATTTTTTTAATTTTAATTATTAAATAAATTATAAATTAAATGATTTAGATTTTAAAAGTGAAAAGATTTAAACGGGGAAAAAAGGAAGAAAAAAATTAAATAATAATAAAATACCTTTTTCAACACATAAAGGGAAGAACAAGAAAGTAAAGGAGGAAGGAATGCAGGAAGAGGAACCCTAGCGTCCCGTTAAAATTGAAAACCCACGGAGTCGTAATCGAATCCATTCTTTTTCTTTTTCTTTTTCTTTTTTTTATATTTAATTTTATATAAGAATTCCATTCAACAACAAGAAGTAGTAGTCGTGGTAGTAATAGTAGAAGAAGAAGAAGAAGAAGGCAAAAGCAAAACGTAATTTGGATGCTTTCAATTTCAATTGCATCGGGTTCTTTGCCCTTATTTATCCGCCGAGGAGTAGGAGTCGGAGTGGCAGCATTTGCAGGTAGAAATTTTAGCCGGAGAAGTGAATCAAACAGTAATAGTAAAAACATGACTCAAACTCAATCACAACACCACCACTCAAAGTCAATTTCTGGTCGTGGTGTTGATAAACTTCAACAAATTGTACATACTCGCACTAATGGTTTGAGTTTCTCTCTCTCTCTCTCTCTACGTGCATACATTTTCTGGGAAAGTTTTATGCTTAACAATGAATGATGATGATTAGACGGATGGGAAAATTGCTGGGAAGAAGGAGTCACACCATGGGATTTAGGCAAACCCACCCCTGTTATTCAACACCTTGTACGCACTCATGCCCTTCCCAACGGGAGGGCTTTAGTCCCCGGATGTGGCACCGTATGTACTTTCGTTTTCATATCATCAACTTTTTCATTTTTATTCTAATTTTAATTTCTTTTTTATTTATAAAGTTTAGGGCTACGATGTGGTGGCTATGGCTTCTCCCAAACGCTACGTCATTGGTCTTGAAATATCTGAAATTGCCATTAAGAAAGCTCTTCAGGTACAACGTTGCTGCTATCGCTAGTACTAACACACACCTGCAGTCTGCATTAATCTGATGTCTGATTCCATTGGATTGTTCTGTATTTGATTCAGCTGTCTTCCTCGTCACCCAATTCGGAGTACTTTACTTTCCTGAGGGAGGATTTCTTCACTTGGCGCCCTACTGAGTTGTTTGATCTTATTTTTGACTATACGTGAGTGTTAATTCCTACATTTTCCAATCTTCTCTTATATTTCGTAAAATCAAGTGTTCTAGGGATGCTGATGCTATTCGTTGTTGGAATCTGCAGTTTTTTTTGTGCTATTGAACCTGAATGGAGACCAGCATGGGCAGAGCAGATTAACAATTTGTTGAAACCTGATGGAGAGCTCATCACCTTAATGTTCCCGGTATTATGTCATTGAATCAATTTTGCACCAAATAGACATCTTTTGGGGCTGTTAAGATTCAGATAGACTAGTTTTCAGGAAAAAATAAATATATAAATAATCCCCATGTTTGTACGTATAAAAGATGACAATTGTGGCATGCTTTTTTTCTTGGCTGTTAGTAATGTTCTGTCACATTAGTCACTTGTATTGAAGCAGTCCATTAAAAAACAAAAAAGGAAATAAATTGATCTTTCTTTCCTTTTTTCCTGTATGAATTTTGATAATCTACTTGTATTGAAGCCTTGAATTGGCTTTTGAACAGATCAGCGATCACACTGGTGGACCTCCTTATAAAGTATCAATATCTGAGTAAGACTTTTAGTATCCTTTGGATTTACTTCATTCAGTTCTTTTGGGTATTGTTTTATGGTCTGACCTCTTAAGTATTTGCAGCTATGAAGAGGTTCTTTCTCCTTTTGGCTTTGGAGCAATGTCAATCTCAGATAATGATCTGGCTGTTAAGCCTCGCAAGGTATGGAGTGCTTGATAGGAAAATCATAGTATTGAAAGATTGTTGAACTGGTAGCATCCTCATATATGCAGCCATTTATGTTGGATATTCATAGATCCAACATTCTGGCTGCTGCATATATTCAATATGCAGTGAATAATTTTCAATAATAAATATGCAATTTTCTTGAATTGACATAGTTCTATTTTTTCTATTTGGCCATAAATCGACATCATTTAACCCTTTTGAGTCATTGTTGACCTATTCCGTATTACTCTGCCTGTTGCCGGAGAGAAATTCCACCAAGGTTTACATTTTCTACCGACTGATCAAACATGTTGATAAGGTTAAAGTAGTTCTCTCTTACCTGTGAACTTCTTGTGAAAGCCTTATCCATTTATACTTAAAATAATGCATGGCATGTTAGTAGATGTAGCTTTCATCCTGAACATAATGAGGCTAAAGTTATTACTGCTCTCCAAAGGTCAAATTCTTTTGAGGTCAATACCCCCAAAAATGCGATAATGTAATTTATCTGAATAACTGTTGGAATTCTTGTTATAAAACTGGCAATTTCCATCAGACACATCAAAGTATTGAAGAGTAATAGAAGATATCCCCGCATTGAAGTGAATCTTTTGATGCTTTTGTTGTTATTTGCTCACAATTGAATACTAGTGTTGCCATGGAAAGTTGACCATTATATTCTGTTGTCCTTTCTAGCTGAAGCAGATATCACTGGAGCATTAGACAAATATCTTGCAATAGCTGTGACTTATGGCTTGATATTGATTGTCTTTCCTCTTCCCATCTGTAGTATGTTAAAATCGTTGAATGTATCCAATTATAGGATACCAGCACCATAACATAGAGCATTTTTACTTACAACAGAAATATAAAGCTTTTTTTCTTACTATATTCAGATTTTGAGGAATTGACAATGATTCGAAAAGCTCTCACATGTTATTGCATGTTTCAGGGGAGGGAGAAGCTGGGGAGGTGGAAGAGGCTACCAAGCCTATCTGCTTTATGAGATTCTTCTTTACACATATTGTGGAAGAAGAGGGCACCTACGTTTTTTCAGTTATCCAGATTCAAATAATTTATATAATTAGTCATGGTGTTGTGTTGCGCTCTGTACCGGGTATGTTTGTCAAGCTTTTAAAAAAAGAGCAAGTCAGTTGTTTGTTAATGATGTTGCAATGGTCCTGGCACGATCTCTACCCGATTATTGAGAAGATGGGTTTATTTCCCCTTCCTCCTAAGATGCAGTATGTATGTAGTTGAAAAAGCAGGTTAATAAATGTTGGTAAATAAAAGTTTTTGTTTAGTCATTTCTGCAGTTAAGGCTATAGCTCTTCATCAAGAACCCAAAATATATTCTCATGCTATTGACTATTTGATTGTTGAGTGTGAAATCAACCATCAGGCTTCAACTCTTTGAGATCCGTTAGAAATAGAAAATTCCATGATGTTAAAAAACACAATGTATATGGGCAGTTGTTTTTTAATAGTAGACTACCAAAGTCAACAATAACGCCTGGTTGGGTTACTTATAGTTAATAGTTATAGCCAGAGGTTGACCCCTACGTATTCTCAATCTTCTTTCAGAAAGCTGGTTGCCTCAATCTTTCTTTCTTTAAGAGCTGTCACCACTGACCACTGACGGTGACCCCTTCCCAGTTCCCACCCTGGCATTCATAAGAGCTTTGCTACTGTACAGATTCAGCCAAAGATGTCAATTTTTGCGTATAGGTGGTTTACTCTGTTTTGTCTACCCGATTAGAATACAACTCAAATAGAAATGGTATATACAAATATGGATCTTAGGTTTCCTATACTATTTTGGAAAAGGCATAACACAAAATATCCATAAGAAAATTGTCCAAACAAATTTTTCCCTAATTAAATACTTATATATATATATATATAGCACTTGATTATGAGGACATAACAATATAAAAAGACCAAAAAAATAGAACACAAACCCTATTAAATACTGATACTATGCGTAGTACATGCCTTTTAGAGTCTAAGAAGAATATTAGACTTTTCATTTTTGTTTGACAAGATTTTTTTTACCGCTTATTAAATGATAAAAATTTTTTAAGCTTTATCTTTCATATAATGAGCATGTTATGCAGTAACTCACTCATATTGAGACTAAACATGTTATAGATATTTTGTCTATTGCAGTATCTTAAAGCTATGCGACCAAATACTATCACACGAGACGGAACTCTGTGCCTCTGCTGCCCCGTCAGTGCACTCCTACTTCATACAATTACGTGTTTCCTCTGCACATAAGGGCATCCGGATGGCCTCAAGGGCCTTCCAAGTTGCTCCAGTTTGCATAAATTATCAAAAGCAGTTCAATCCCATTCAAATGTCTCCTTTAGCCTTTTGAATGATTCAATTTACAATATATATTTTGAATATTGCATAACCCATCAAGCCAATTTAATTCTTTTTTAAAGACATTTATGTAGTCGATACTCGATTTTGTCTTGTCAAGATTAATCGAAAACATCCCGACTCAACAAAAACCTTGAAAGATGATCATCT
Organism: Lumnitzera littorea; assembly: GCA_024138015.1. NCBI lineage: Eukaryota > Viridiplantae > Streptophyta > Magnoliopsida > Myrtales > Combretaceae > Lumnitzera > Lumnitzera littorea. The sequence continues at coordinate 105,677,407 of JAMXBB010000001.1, read as the reverse complement.
ACATGAACATTTGCATTTGGAAACTAAAGAGCATTTTAATCAAATAGCCGTAAACGTCTCTAGGATCGTTAATTACAAGGCAGCCACTAGTAACAATTTCGTGATAGAATCCACCCCCCAACATATAGAGCTCAATAGAAAACTAAAAAATAATTGACTCTAGTCACTAAGTCTAGTAATTCCTTGATTAAACATCTTGACTTTAGAGTATTTCTAATTCGTAATAATCTGTTTCGTATCCCTAAATATCACGTCAAGTATATTCTATTATAAGAAAAACTTACAATTTTATCCTTAAATTATTTCACAAAATTTCTTTAATAATTTTTTTAAAAAATTTGTGGATCCCAATATATATTTTCAACCAATCAAAATTAAAGAAAAGAAAAAAAAAAAATTTACCTGCTGCTTAGAGCAACGTCAGAAGGTGAAACAACACCGGCTAAATTGCATTCATCGTTGGAGAAACCCTTCGTCGGTGACTTTGCCCGGGAACATGTGCAAGACAACCAGCGATGGGGATGATCTTAAAGATACGGTAATATGAAAAAGACAATACTATTTTTTTATTTTTTATTTTTATACTATTTAAAGAACTAAAAAACACCATGGGTACTCTGGTGCTTTTATCATCAACTCGTTTTTGGAGATGCCTAACTCAGCGTCGTCTCAAGTGGCTCAGTACGTGCATATTGCACTTCAATCCGAATTGAATAGCACATAGCTGAGATGAAGGGATCGCTGGGTCTTGAAACGTGAATGAACCATAGATGACAAGTGTTTTATTGCCTCTTGTAAAGGCGCTCCTATGCACTTGGAGAATGTTATGAGCACCTCAAGCCCATACAATCTAAACTTGGGAGAGGTTTGAGTTCTTCCTCAAGGAATGATTCATCCAACCCCCAACGCTAAAGCTAAGGGCCTAACGGAGATCCGATTCAATTCATGGAATTGTGTTTGTACTCTAGTCATCCGTACGAGATATGCACTCGAGGAGCCTAATCAAGGTATACTACTGTAATATACGGGTGTGATGTCTAAAGCCATAAGAGATTAATAACCAAAACAAAAGGTAACTAGCCTAGTAGTTCCTAACTAATGTTGATTTCTTGTTTATCATGATCATATAAATCAATATCTACTGATTCCCACACTTCATGTGGAACATCATTTGTACAATATTTCGCAATCTTTTTTCCTTAAATACGCAACATCTTTATTAATAGACTTCATAATTAGGCCAATTCTTCTTCATTTTCAGTATATGATTTGATTATATTCTTAGCATCTTCAACTTATATATTATCCTATAAGCATGTTAGGAGTCACATCCTAATAACACTCCTATACTCTTCAGACTTTTTTCACTAAATTGGATCAAAATAGGTTCACTAACTCTTAAGAAAAGGAAAATAAAGAAAACCAAAAAAGAAAAATCTTAGCCACCTTGTTTTACTCCAATTCATTTGTTATGAAACACTTAGTTTGTACTCATGTTGTTATAGATGAACCATAGTAAAAGAGAACCAAGGATATTTGTTGAAGATTTAAGTTAATTTGCTTCTTCATATTAAGCAAAGTACCATTTTTATCTCTATAGACTCTTGGGCTAAAATGCGAATAGTTTTACTTGTATCTGTAAGCTATTTGTGTTCATTTTCTTGTTATAACAAGTGGCTAAGTTAGATCAAGAGTCACTGTGTAACTAAACATAAGAAATCAACTTAATATAAAACAAGTCTTCTGGAGTTAAACTCGAGTAGTTAATTGAGTCAAGTTCGAGTTTTATAATACTTTACTTGACTAGCTTGTAAGTTGATTGAGCTTGTGATTAGGTATAAATATCATTCAAATTTGAACATCAAAACAATTATTATGAGAAAACAATATCATTTTAGATAAACCAAGTTTAATAGAGTCAAGTTGAAGTTCAAAATTTTGAGTTATATCAAGTTTTAGTATGACTTTAAGTGTGAAATTTCGAGTTGAATTTGAGTTTGTGCTTAATACTATAATCATCTTAACTCAATTTATTTACAGCTTCACATGATTGCCTTCTGAAAGTCGAGAGAGATTTGACATGGCCCCGGATTTCATCCTAGCATGATTTATGATCCATTTAGCTGCTAATATTTTGTAAAACTATTGGGAATGCAATCTGCCATTCCGGCCCAAAAAGAAAATGGAAACAACGGATGTTAAAGCAGATTCTGAGTTTATTATTATTATTTCTTTTCTCAAATTTTCTCCACATCTAAATCATTGAGCTTACCCAGGAGAAACGTCAGTTGGCTCGATAAGTGTCAATGCAGTATATCAATTGGTTCAAATGTAGGATGAGCACCTCAACCTTTATATCGTGTTAACTTTTCCTTCCCTCTCACTCACCTTTAGGAGGATGTAAAAGCTAATATAAAGAAATAACAGTACAAATAAAAATTAAAAAGAAAATACTGTGCCTCGGTGCTTCAATTGGCTATGTGAATGTAAAGACTGTTCCATAACAATGAAATAGAATGGAAACGATAAGTAGTATCCAAGAAGGATACATGATAATAAAGGCATTACTTGGATACACAGTAAAGGAACTCCATGCAAAATAATTGCATTCCCGAGATTAATGCCGGAAAACAATGAGGGATTAGCTCAAGGAGTACTAAAAAAAAAAAGGCGCTAACGGCAGTTGGACTCTCGCGGCTAAGGAGAAGCTTAAAAAACGAAGCCTATTTTCATCGAAACGATGGTCAGAAGCAACTTTTGGGCACGACTACACCGGAGCTGCTCCCGGCAATGTTCTTACAATAAGAGGTGGATTGTCCGTTGGGGTAAGTGAGTGTTATGTCTTGTAATTTAATGTCTCTGCAAGGATTACTTGGACTGCAAATGAAGTTCATGGCTACTTGTGTCGCTGATGTCCCCTTTATATTCTTGTACTCCACTTGGCTTATCTTGATTCCAGAACTCTGAAATTCGCACAATAAATAGGAAACTAAAAATCATAGTAAAGAAATAAAAATTACATAATAAGCGGAAAACTGAGTACCTGATTTGGACAACCATTATTGTCGGGGCAATACTCCTGGTCGATGATAATAGGGTTCTTCACATTATTCATGACGAGATTCCTGAAAGAAATTCCTTTTGCGAATCCAGTGCTTGGCCTTTCCCACGTTTTTATCCGAACCCCATTATCCGTCCCTGTGAACACTGAAGTTGTTACCGACACATTTTGCACCCCAGCTTCGTTTACACTGCCGGCTAGACTTCCTATGCTGTCAAGTAATAATATTCTCTTAATTGTCAGTGACCGAATGAAATAATCTCCATACTAATTTATTACATATAAGCGCGAGATAAGAAATTTTTAAGGAGGCACATGGAATTCTAGCAGTGATAAGTCAAGTCTCAAAAATATGGCTGTCAAACTAACCTTATACCGTGACCGGGGCCACATGCAACGCGGGATATCCGAATGTTGGTGGAGCCTGGACCGATGGAGATGCAGTCGTCTCCGGTCTTAATGTTGGCGTTTGTGACCGTGACCCCGTTTGATGACTGGATGTGGATACCATCTGTGTTGGGACTTTCATCCGGTGCATGTATCTGTACATCCCTTATTATAACATTGGCGCAGTAGTTGACCCCCATATGGAAGAACTGGCTATTGATTGATGTCACACCCTTCACCACCACGTTACTTGACCACTCGAACACTAATGACTGCATCATCCACACACACAAATGGATTCAGCACAAGTTTTTTTAGTATCATCGTTACTACTCGCTTTATATATATCCAAAAACATAGCAATTAGCTCCTAAAGCTATCAATTTCATGTTGAAAATTCTACTATTTGAAGCCAAAGCTTACTTAATAAGTAAATCTGTAGTTTTATACCATCAATAACATATCTAAAGGGTTGATTGATTAGATAGTAAGTTATTCGGTCAATTAATTACTTTGTACGTATGTTGTCTAATGAGTACACGAGACACGAGTTAGATAATCATCACATATGTTAGCATTAGCATGGCAAAGATAATGTAAATGGTGATTTATGACACATTAAAAATGTGTTAACCAATAAATCTAGATATCCATGCCAAATTTATAAATTTGAGCTCTTAGATCAGTTGGCTATAATGCTATCATGGCATCAAAATATAGAAGATTCTCAATTCAAACCCTACATAACCGTAACACTATGTTTGGATTGAGAGAAGGAAAAGGAAGGGAAGAAATTTGGAAGGAAAATTATATGATTCCCTTGTTTGGTTAAAAAAGAGAAAGGGAGAGGAAATGGATTTGAGAAAGAAAGTTTTCCTTGAACTCACTAAAAACAATTCTCTTTAATTTGGAGAGAATTGAAAAGGAATTATAATGAAAAGACATATTTATCCTCGAAATTAAGACATATTTTAAATTATAAAGACATTTATGATATTCTAACAAATAAAAAATTATATTATCAATTTTCTTTCCACTTTCTTTCTCTCATTTATTTAGAAAATTTATATTTTCCCTTTCCTTATAGTTTGCTTTCCCTTCCCTCTTACCAAACATAGTGTAAGAAATACTAGACTCTAAATAATGTAAAACCGTTATCACATCTAATAGCATTCAAAGCTAAACAAAAAAAAAAAAAAAAAGATGTAATGAGATATCTCACCCTGGCTGCGGTAGGGCAATTGCCTCCTGCAATTTTGCAAGCCCAGTATCTTGGTCCTAGTGCATTGATAAAACCACCATAAACAAAAAGCCTGTTGATCTTAATGAACAATATCCACTTCCCTGTGTTCCCAAGCAGCCAGTAGTTTGATGGAGCCACTAGAGCACCCCTTATCAACACGGTCATCCTGCTCTTGCATGGACCTCTAAACTCCAACGCCCTCACCATGAAGATACCACGGGGAACATAAAATATGGGTGGCGATGTTGCACTGCATGCGGCCGACCATGTCCGCTGAAACGCGGCTGTGGAGTCCGTCTTGGCACCGGATCTAGCACCATAGCTTGCCACATTATATAATGCTGCATCTGATGACCGCAACAGTAAGGCAACTATTAGACACGGTGTTGAAACAAGCCAGGAGCTGGCTATACTTGCCATGGCAATCCTCCTTTCTATATATTATTCTAATTTACGAGAAATATATATAGAAAAGGATTGATGAGGCTAACGTATATCAGTTATTGATATATGACATACATAGAATTCGTGGATGCATGAAATTTACGTATATATAGTGCATGGGTGATGGTGTTTGGACCGACCGACAATATGTTGAAGTGCAGCGCTGTTGTAGAGTCCGACTCAAGTTAATTAAAAGGTACTCTAACTCTAACGTTGTCCCAAAGCCCGTACATGATGGTATAACCTGAATCGAAGAAAAAAGATTTATTAATAGTAATATATGATTGTATGTTTTAACGAGTTAGGGGGTAAATATTAATAATATTTAAATATATATTAATGATAACATTAAATTTTTATTTTTATTTGTCCATTACTTCTAAAAATACGTAGCGACTCTCGTTAATATTTTGTACCCGGCACATGCACATGATACCTTAACATAAGATCAATTGCATTATATGAGAAGTGATTGCATAATTTCTAAGCAATTAATGGTTATAGACATTATTCTACGTTATTGACACATGCAATGCAACTAGGCTTGTCCATTTGACGCACTGATGGCCTATATGTGAAGAATGAATAACTCTTTGTCACTGACCATATGATATTATATGCGTGTAATAATATATATAATTCCATTTGTCACATGCAGTAATTAATGACAAATTGTGTATTAACATTGTATTTTAGGGTGGGATTCCACTCAAAGCACGCAATCCCTATGCAGGTCTGACAGTGATACACCACGATTGGCTTTGGCTCGTGAAGTCATTTTTAGCAGCTATCTTGTCTCCGCAATCTAATTCAAAGTGCATGTGGATACACTTTTGTTTTGTATAGTAATCCAATTTCTGTGGAAGAGGAAAAATATCTGATTTCCGGCCGGTATCATTTTCGTACCTCAATGACCATTTTTCCGCAAGCTACTTCACTTCTACTTGACACTTTATTTGAACTTTGATTGAACAGCAATATGAGTTTAAATTTAAACTGTAAGCTTTGCATGATTATTGGTTCAATAAGGTCATGATTTGGTTAATTGACCTTGAGTCCAGTTAAGTTTGAGAATGAATATTATTTTAGTTAGAAAAAATCGTACTTCTCACTTCAACGTGAAAAAGAGCTTATGGCATCTGGCTGAAACTCAAACTTTTAAACTTATTGAAGCTTGAACTTTAGATTTTCAAGTAGAGATGAAGAGTTCAATTTTAATGCTACACCTTCTTGACTCCATTTTTACACCATTATGGCTTACTTACTTTCTGAAATTGAATAGAGGAAGAATAAAAAAGTTATAGCATGACATTAACTATTAGTAGAAATAAATTAAAAATTTATATTTTATTTTTTAAGAGAATATTTATTTTAGTGTTTATTTCATCTTATTTATCGCTTTTATCGTATTAAATTAGATATACGACAAAAAAATCAACATACCCCCTATTTAATTTTTCTTTTAAAATAATCAAAAGTTAAATAATGTTTCACATTAATTGAGGGCATAATGGTTAAATTACTTACAACTTTTATATTCTCTATAGAGAGAAAATAAAAAATTCCATCATATAAATTTTAATAACTATTCCCTGTAGAAATGAAATAAAATTCACATTGAAAATAAAAAATTTTAAACCAATTTTCAACTACATAAAGTAATAAAAAGCATTTTAAAATTTTATTTCGTCTTTATTATCTTTAAATAAATAGGACCAACAGCGGTGCAAAATCGCCCCGAAAATGAAGCCCACCACTTTCTTTGTCGGCCATAGTTTGACACAATTGGGATTCATGTCATGTGAGTTGAAAGCACAAATTGAGTTTTTGAAAATCTAATTTGATTTACCAGAAGTTACGATAGCCCAAGTTTAATTAATAATATGACCAGATTACTCAGGATATCGTAAAGATAGCGTAAAGGATTTGCTGCTTGCAATTGGATCGGAGGAATGACAGCTGGTACGATGGGTTGTGTTCTCGGGCTTGCAACGTGCAGCACATGTTCTTAGGCTTAAAGAATGTTGGGCTGGGGTGTTGGCAGCTTAAAGAAAATCAAGTCGGTTGGATCTCTTTACGCTGTTAGAAAAATTTTAAAAGAGATGAAATGAGTAGAAATAAAAAAGAAAAAATAATAAAAATAAAAAGAAAATAAATTTTATTTTAATTTTTTGGTTTGGATATTTAAGAAGGGAATGCAAGAAAATAAAAGGAAATTGGTGATTTAATGCATTTTATCACCCAAATTTTTATTTGGCAAAATTAGATAATACAGGTTTTTTTTTTTTTTTTTTTCAAATGCTTTCTACCCATGACATTCTCCCAACATTGAAGAGAAACATCACTCTTTTTCATTGATTTACTCAGATTTCCACTTCTATATTAAATTACCAAACACAATCTTTCCACTGTTTTTTATTAATTTAACTTCATTTCTACGGATCCAAACACAGTTGGTTTGGGTAGTGCCAAGTTAAATTAGGCTTAAATTTCATTGAGTTATAAATATAAATATATTAGGTCTCTCTCTCGTACTCACCATTGGGTAGCTGCCCAAGAGAAACATGGGGGACTAGTTTTAAATTAGATTGTTGAAATATTGCGTGGAGTTGCTTTTTGAGTCAAATTTAATAAACTCACCTAAGTTGCATTAACTCTCTAGGCGTGTATATATATACAAGGATTTACACTCATATTTTATTCTCTGGGCTCTGAATGGGCGTGCTTCCTCCCCTAAAGTTATTTATTTAATTATTTCGTAGAATTTAGGGTTCAAAATTTCCTTAACCTCCTTATATATGAAATTTCTTTCAGTTGCTCCTAATATTTCAATAATTATTTGGTTATCCTTGTTAGTCATACTTAACATAATACTGTAAATAGCTAATTATTCGCTAACTGTTTCTTTAAAATTTTGCAAATATCACATCCATATACAAAGCATATTTTTAATGTAACATATTTGTTATTTCTAATCATAAATAATTATATGTATTGTTATATAAGCTTGTAATGCAGAGTATCATACCAAAGTATGGAAATAAAATATTATTCGTACTTGAAAAGCTGATTATATGCATACACATGGCAAGAAATATATAGTTCGGAAGCTTTTGGAAAATCTTATCATTGATGATATTATAACTATAGATAAACAGTAGATACTTCTTATAAAATATTACTTTATATACAAATACATGTATATATTTATTAGGCTTCTATATTTATTTATTGATTTATATGAGATGGTATTTTGTAAATATGTAATTATCTTGAATTCAAATCCCTATTAATTTCGCCAAATCACCCTTTTTTTTTCTATTTATGCTAAATTTATTTAATTCAATAGTAAATAAATAAAATGAATTCTTCGAATTCTTTTTCTTTAGAAAAAAGGATCACATCCAAGTGTGTTTTTGTTCTGATCATCATTTATAAACCCCATATGAATAATAGGATGACCACTAACTTGCTCCTCCCAAACAAAGTGAAATACCAAATCATCAATGGAAAAAGAGAGATTCCAACTCTTTGTCCCTGCTAAGATGAAGCAAAAGAAGTTTTGCTCATTTCTTTATTTTATTTTTACAATTAGTATTTTGAGTTCATATATACACCTATTATTATAATATATTTTGAAAATGCTATAAGGGTATGGAGTACATTATGGATATAACTAACTATATTACATAAATGTTCTTACACTAATGGTTAGGTTATCTCACACATCGTTATAACCTTAATAACTTTTTTATTCTAGATATTCTAATTCAAATCTAATCTCAATGGGAATTTGGTACATATCATTATAATTATGTTTATGTATATTGAAAAGCTTTTTAGTGTTTCTCCTAATACACATTTGTAGAAACACCTTATGATTTAATAGTCATTATAGTTATTGTTATTAAATTTTCTTTCGTGTAATTCTTATTATATCGGTTTATTAGTTCTTTTATCGATGTATCTTATTCCATATTAGAGTTTTCAATAAACTAGATAATATAATCATACACAAATATATATATGTACATAAAAAGAGACGATCTAATATAATATACGATGATAAAGTTTTAGTTTATTGAGGTTGTGGCCATTTGTTTTAAACAATAAAGAGTATTTTGGTTCAAAGTTTTTCATATAAATATGTTTAGTGAACTGTAGGTTGAATTTGGTTGTATATCCGTCCTATCTAATGCATTTTATTTTATTAAGTCCCAAATTTCCAATGGGATAAAACACTTTTGGCGAAATTTGAGTGAATATTCAAAAAATAAAAAAATAAAAATAAAAATAAAAACCATGAAAACGACTTCTAAACTACAATGAATTGGGTCTTTGTTTGAAAATTGCAAACAAACCTTAGTCGGATCAAAGCCACCACATTGGTGAGATTAGACTATAGTCAAGATGAGTCTTAAGTTCAAGCTAGCTAGTAATTTAGTGAGTCCAACTTTTAAATATAATTTTTGAAACTTTAAATGAATTCATAGTTGAGATCTAACCTTCAGTTTCAAAAACATTTCGTAGAACATGCTCATTTACTAAGATATACGGTCATAAGTTACAATGACAGCAAAAGTTAAGAAATATGGTTACTCCTAGACGACGACTTCTGAGAAAAATGTTACTGAAGCATCCTCGAAGTAGCTATTTTCATTCACAGAGAAGATCGTATTCCTCCTCCAACAGATGTGGACAAACATATCGATATTATAAGATAAAGCATAAGACAGGAAAACTAAACTATGCTTTGCATAAACAATATGAAATCATTTTTACATTAAACTAATTGGTAGTTTGGATTCTTGGCTCATGAAAAATACAAGTATAAGGTAAAGACATTTTTTTTCTTGGGGATCAAGTATAGAGTTATCAGGTGCCATCTAGCCAGGGTTGATCTGGAAGTTTCAGTTGCAATCAGATATAAAATCATATCGAGGAGAAATTCTGTACAGTCCATGCATAACATACACACAGAAATGGGGGATAGTCAAGCGGTAGTGAACAATACACAGGTGATAGTTAGGAATCAGATAACCGGAGTTCCGAAAGAGTCCGATTTCTATGTCACCTCCAGTGATCTGAAGCTGGAATTGCCAGAAGGTAGTGAAGGGCTCCTGGTAAAGAATCTCTATTTGTCTTGCTATCCTTACATGCGCTGCTACAAGGAGAATGCTTTCGACTCTAGCCCTTTTACTCCTTTCTCCCCGGGTTCGGTATGTTCATTTCTATCAAAATTTCCCCCATTACTCCACTTTCAATCCATTAGCTTAATTTTATTTCTATCGCCTTCTCTCTTTTTGGTAAATTGCAGGCAGTTATTGGATTTGGAGTAGCAGAGATTATAGTTTCAGGAAATCCAGAGTTCAAGAAGGGAGAATTCATATGGGGTCCAACAGGATGGGAGGAATACAGTATCATCCCAACAACGGATCGCATTTTCAAAATCAAGCACACTGATGTACCACTTTCCTACTATGCAGGGATTCTTGGTTGGTGCTTCTGCCCTTTATAGTAGACGAAAAGCTTGTCGGTCAGGCTATAACAGAGATGCTAGTATGTTACTAGTGGTGGAATAAAATGTTGCATACTATACTTGGCTATGCTTATGCAGGAATTCCTGGCTTGACAGCTTATGCTGGGTTCTATGAAGTGTGCCGCCCAAAGGAGGGAGAAACCGTCTTTGTATCTGAAGCATCCGGCGGAGTCGGTCAGCTGGTAGGACAACTGGCTAAGTTGATGGGCTGCTACGTGGTTGGCAGTGCTGGCAGCAAGGAAAAGGTAATTTCTATTGCAGTAAACTATGAATTAAGCAGGAACTGAATCTGAACAAGAAATCAATGATCAAGAACTTGCTTATATTAGGCATATTAACTTTGTTCTCATTGCTGTCAGCACCCAAGCAACACAAAGTTTAAATGGGCAAATTTTTTTATTACTCTTAAAACGGACGTAACTTTTGCTATAAGAGAAATTTTTTCTATTATAATATATTTTCAAAACCTGATTTCTGATTACTACCCTGCAACAAATAAGGCAGGCCTAAATGATATCATTTGTAGCCTGAAAAATGCTGTTTAAAGTCTGTAACTGCCCCTTTAATTTTTTAGAGATATTTTTTACATGAATTTTAGGTGTTTTTAGGGTTTCTTTTTAAGTATACATATTTTCTTTTTGTTTTTGGTTTCCAATGGCTACATTTATGTTAAGTTTGGTCGCTTGGGCTTTTGTACCTCTTGATTATGGTATGGTCTTGGCAGATCCAAGCATAGGGCTACTTTATTTGTTTGCCATATCTTCGCTAGATGTTTATGGTATTATTATAGCAGATCGATCTAGTAATTAGGGGGCGGCCATTGGGTCACCTATGATACTAGGACCAATGGGTCAAAGATGGGTTTGTGCAAAAGGTATTGAACGATCGACTCTACAAAGGTGTGGGCTTAACGAACAATTATTCTAGAAGAATACAACTTTGAATTCCTTTCCATCCTTTCTTTGTATTCAGTGCATCAACAGCCTTGACCTTAAAACATCGGAATCAGGTTGATCTGTTGAAGCAGAAGTTTGGATTCGATGAGGTATTCAACAACAAAGAAGAGAACGACTTGGATGCTGCATTGAAGAGGTAATTACGCCATAAAAGCACCATCAGTTCACAAATCTAATTAACTTTTCATACGCGGATCATTTTAGGTGAGATTTCAATCAGCAACACTTACACTTTGCATTCTTGGCTTTCAAATTCAGGTACTTTCCACAAGGCATTGACATTTACTTTGACAATGCTGGAGGGAAGCTGCTGGATGCAGTCTTACTCAATATGCGACAGCACGGGCGGATCGTACTGCGGGGAATGATCACACAGTACATCCTTAGCCACTCCGAAGCGATAGGCAACTTGATGCATCTTGTCTACAAGCGGGTGAGGATGCAAGGATTCGAGGTTTTCGACTACTACCATCTTTATGTAGAGTTTCTGGAAACCGTCCTGCCTTACATCCGTGACGGCAAGATCGTCTATATGGAAGACATTGCACAAGGTCTTCATGGGTCTCCTGCAGCTCTTGCGGGATTATTTGAGCGCCGGAACATAGGAAAGCTAGTGGTAGCCGTTGCTGGAGAACAAAGGAGATCGCAGTAAACCTAATTCGTTTAAACTTTTAGATTGGATGGTTATAAATTTATGAGTTCAGCATGGTATCTGATTTCACGGTACTCCTATTAACTCGTACAGATCGTTAATATGGGTTTGAGCATGCGTGTAATGAGAAGTATGATGCTCTAGACTACTTATTCAACTAGAACACCTGAATCCACGGTTATGTGGGAAGATGGAAGGGTATGTAAGAAAATACACTCGTAGGAGGCCTCATTAATCTTCTTGATCATATTACAGCCTACCAATTTCCAGTTTTATTTTGCTTGCTAATACTATGTCATATTATTCACTTCATTTAAAATTTATTAGGTAACAATATCGTAATTAATGGTAAAACAAGTAACATGAAATGATTAATCAATAGTTTAGTTAATGATAACATCGTATAAATATGACAAGATAATGATAAACGACTCTGCACCATATATATAATAGAGTATTAATACTAATTCGGTAAGATCGGTCTATTTTCAATTAATAGTAATACCAACATGTATTTAATATTATTTATTTAAATCCGCTTATTTGCAATCAATATCAGAGTAACAATTGCCATTAAAAGGGTTCTTCAAATAGCATCAAAATATTTAATGACTTGTTGGAGTATCCAATCTAGTTTGAGAGCTTTGTAATTATACGCAGATTGGATCGTAAAGAAAGTGGGAAAGACCAAGAGTGTTGACTTCTCCTTTTCATGTTTTCTATCGAACATGATAGAAACAGTTCCATCACGTGATGAAGATTGGACCTGATGATTGAACAGGCAATTTCCATCACTCTTCTTAATGAAGATTTGATCTGATGATTGAACACGCACTGAGTTTTGTTGCTATAACTGATAACTTGTGACCCAATTTTCTGGCAAGGACTTTATTAATTTTTCCCTTTTCAATTGTCTTAGCACGTGCTTGCATGTGGGTGTATGTGAAGTGTCTATAGATATGATTAAAGTATCATTTCCTTTTTTAGCAAAGCAAAATCCAATGAGTGGTTTTGGACCTATACACAATCTAATAGTGTAGGATAGCTACTATTGTCGATATCAAAGTTTGGAATGAAGAATGGTTTAGACAGGATGCTTATAAGTACTCCACAAAATAGAAAAAGATAAGGCTAAGGAGGTATTGGGGTAATTCAAACATTACCACGCTGATGCCTAAGTAAATGAAAATTGTTCAAAAATAGAGTCAAGATAAGACTCAAAGTATAAGAGTATCCACGAGAACATGTTGCCTACAGTCCGATCTCCTTTTATAGTTGTGGCTCAATTTGAATATGATAACTGCTACCTCCAAAATAGCACATGTGCTTGATTTGAATTTAGGATCACTTACCGATTTTGTGGGATGTGGTTGACGTCATGGCAAATGTTAGGTGGTTATTTAGATAGAAGAGCTAATTGTTTATGTCTGGTGTTAGAATTTGAACCTTTTGTAATTGATCGGGTCAATGTTTGATCTATAGGCGGTTATTCTAAGCTAGGGGAGGTCATCTTGATTTACTCTAGTTAAGTTCTACTTGTTGGCATTTAAGTAGCTAGTCCTCCTAAGCTTGTCAACACACTTGATAAGACTTGATAGAGGTTAGGAGCCGAGGATAGAGAGGATGCTATCAGGCGGTAGGTCAGGCATAACCCTAGTTAAGTCTATTTATACCTTTGGGAAAAATTTCTATCAACATTTGCCTTCCCAACTCCTCTTAATGGATACATCAAGAAGAGTAGTGAAATTTGCTGTTTAGTAGTTTTGACCACTTTCCCCTTATTGCAAGAGAAATTTTGAGGGATTAAAATAGTAGTTAGATTTAAATTGTGGTTTTTAGTTCCAACCTATACTGTAGTGATTACGGGATGTCCTCAGAATATTAGCTTATCACTTTTATTTATCTTGTTAAGGAAGCTTCACATTCATTAAATTGACATTTCATAGTCTACCATTAGGATTCTTACAGTCATATTAGAGCCATGCGCACATTTTAGGAAATGTTATTTAATTAGAGCTATCATATTCGAATAGTATGCATCTAATCTAGTGGATAATCTTGGCTGTTAACTACAACTTATATGAATCCTAAAACCCATAATGATTATCATCTCTTTAATTCCCAATTTTCACATCTTTCTTCTCTTTCCTATTGCAAATCTCCACATGCTTTACACAATCTTTTTTCCTAATTTCATCTATTCTTTAATCCTCATACTACACCCTTCCCCATTCTTTGTTAAACTTGCTTAAGTACACCATGTCTTCAATTGAATTTGACAACTCAACTAGTGTGCAGTGACGAAGCTAAGAACTGTCCACTGCACATTGAGAGGTGATTCTCCTCCTTAAGAAGAAGCCTCTGGCACAGTGGATACAAATGTTGCCAATTGCTTGTAGGATTTAACAAGGTTTACTGGATTGGCAAGGATTTGCGTTCTTAGGTCGTAGAAAGTTAGGAAGCTTCCATATAATGAGTTACCCATGGATGATGAAGGTCATTCTCTAGCTTTACCTTTATATTTAAGGATTGAATATGATATGAGCCTACATAATATTGCAAGTACAATGAGCGAGCAGGAATTCAACACCATGAGGCTTAGTTCCTATGGCATATCCCCTATCCCCCCTCGACCTTAGTCAATTGAGAGACCTCAACTTAACAAACGAATCACTACACTTAAAGATTGAGAGTTTGTTCTCTTTGATAAATATTTTTTGGTCGGTTTGAAACCACCCTTTACCATATTTCAAAGGTCTTATTTTACATATCATCGCTTATGCCCTTCAATGCTTAATCCAAATTCCTATAGATTACTAGTGGCGTTCGAGTGTATATGTAAGGATTTAGAGGTTAGAGCTACAGTTATCCTATTTAAATTTTTTTCACTTTGAAAAAGAAAAAGGGTTGGTTTTACATTTGTGCCTGACCTTATAGGAAACTTTTGGTAGGGTTAGAGTCTTCTATCCATAAATGGAAGCAAAAGTGGGTTGTAGTTAGGTCGGCTACCCGATTAGACTTCCTGACCATTTGGAGTCAACCAATCACATTGTTTGACATAAAAAACTTACTCCTTAATGGCTAGAAGGCTCATGACACCATTGTGTAAGCTTATAACAACAGATGGATCCTTTAGGACGTAGACATCATAATTTCCAAATATTGTAACAGTGTTTTGATATTCCTTAGGGACAAAGCTTAAGTAGATGAAAGCGCCACTAGTACCTTTAATGGAAACACCGAGGACCCAAACGAAGGTATTGTAGTTAAGCAAGTTATGGGTGTTTACGATCTTTCCATGATGAGAGGAGCTTATAAGAGGAAGGACTTCTACATCTACTTCAAGAATAGAGTGGTCTTCCTTGCCTGTATTTAGCATAGCTTTCCTAAGTTCTTTAATTTATGTTTTCTTAGTTTTTTTCATTTGAGTCCTTAAGTATCTTGTTATAGACATTACGCTCAAAGATTACAGTTCGAAGGATCTGTTTGCCGGGCTGAAGGCTGATAGATCAAAATGAAGAGAGGATCCTAAAAAGGCCTCTATCAAACAAGTACTAGCCAAGCTACCATCCAAGCCCCAAACCAAGGTTCTACTAAAAGCTCTAGTGAAGCTAGTAACAAAATCAACCGCCTCTCAAATAGTCAAGGAGAAGGATGACTAACAGGCCAATGACTCGCAACAGTCTAACGTCACTACCAAGAGAAAGGTTGCCAAGGTTATTGAACCAAGGAAGCAACCTAACACGCATCAATGTCCTCCTTTAAAGAGGGATCTCGAGAAAGGAAAAATCCTAAAGGCAAACAAGTCTAAAGCTAAGGCTAATTATGCAAACCCTAATTAAGGAAAAGAATCCCCCTTTAAAATCCCAAGCTCAATCACTCCACCCCAGAAATAGAATACTAAGGTGCTACAATATTTTTCCGATTGGAATGTTAGTACTACTAACTTTGTTTTAGGGAATGGTCTTGTAGTGTTAAAGTTGATCAAGGGGATTTGTTTACCAAATGATGCTCATCCCCTAACCAATATGGCTAAACTCTGTCAAAATTCTGGGTCTGATAGTTGTTTACCCAACAATTGTTAATGATTGTGGAGGCTCTTATTAAGGAGAGGAATGACATAAGTTCTCCATACCAATCTATTCTTGGTTTCTTTTTATTCATGTGAACTCATAATTTCCTTTTTCCTTCTCCTTATATTGCCAAGGAGGCAAAGAATTAAGTAGCTAGTGTAGAGACCAAAAAGAAGAATCTCCAAGAGAGGTAGGGAGCTACGAAGGCCAAATTGGAGGAGGAGAAGGCTAATGTTAAAGAGGAGCTCGAAGTCTAGAAGGAGAAAGTCAAAAAGGAAGCTAAAATTTGGGAGGAGAAAGATGCAACTTTAGCCAAAGAGCAAAGAAAGAGTTCAACTCTTGTGTCCAACCTCCAAGAGACACAAAATGAGGTCGAGTCCCTCAAGGTTAAACATAGCGAGGTTGCTCACTTGCAAAGTTTGTATGAAGAGTTGAAGATAAAGAAAGAACAGAGTTTGGTATATTAAAGGGCCTATGATAAGGCATACAAGGACATTTGTGAGAGTAAGGAATACAAGGGCTTTATGTGCTAAAAGTTGTTAGACTGAATCAATCTAGCTCGATGGAGATCTTTATCGATTACCCTAAGTATGACCTTAGCTACCTAAACTTCACCAAACCAGCCAAGATAATAAAGATCGTATTGAGGAGGCCAATATTAGAGGGGCTAAAATTGAAGAATAGCCAAGCAAAGATGTAGGCACCTCAGTAGCTGATTCCACCAACACACAAGAACAGAATGAAGCTCCTGAAGTCTTAGAAATACTTGCTCTTGATCCTTCAACTAATCTTCAAACCAATACCACTAAAAGCCTTAATGCTCAAGATTCCAGCAACGTCCAAATCTCAAAAGAATGATTTGTTTCTAAGTCAGTATACCGACCTTTAGGTCATGTAATTACTTCTCAAAAGACCTTTATTGTTGATTCCTTTCAAATTTAAGTTTGTGCTACTTAACATTCACGCAAACAGACATTGGCTTCCTCCATCAAATTTCTATTATACTTGTGAACTTTAACACGCTCATCAATTGTCTTGATTCATTACTCGTGTCCTAATAGTCCGAGGATCCTTAGTAAGATCTTTACACAATTGGTTTGAAAACCTTATATATTGTTTATCTGAATACAATTGTGCCTTAAGGGTTTTAAATAGTTAGTTGCCTACTTTGCTTGCTTTAGCAAGTTTATAACTTACATCCATTTACTGGGTTTAGAGTAGTTAGGTCTATAATAGCTTGTCATCTACATATTAAACTTAAAGCATTGCTCCCATTATCAATTAAGGACTCTAGGAAAAATAATAGCTCATCATCCTTAAAAAGATTTATAGCTACCTTCCTGTTACCCTTACAAGGGTTTAAGGCTCTCAGGTCTCATCGTCCTTTCTTAGGAATTAGACATCTACAAATATCCTTTTTCCCATTGCCTATTGAATATAAGGCGTAGGGATTCAACGCTTTATAGTTTGCTCGTCGCCTTTTGATAAGGCTTAGAGACTTTCAAGACCCCTTGATCCTTACCTTAAAGGAAGATCATGTTCTTATTTTCCATTATATTATGCTTTTGGTGACAAGCGGCGTAACTAAGCAATAAAATAATGTTGTATAATAGACAAGCACTTCATTATACACAATATTGGGAATGTATTAGGTTAGTCTATTGGTTTTGGCCTTACAAAACATAGTTACATCACATAAGGAGATAAAACAAATCATGACAACAAAAAAGAGAGAAACATTCCAAGTATGTGGAACAGGTCCACAACTCATATACAAACCATAAGTTACACAAAAATAATCACAACAACAATAAAATACGTAGACAAATAAATGTATCTTGTTTTAACTCTAAGCATCATCACTTAAAGTATGGCCTAAGGTTGTTAGCATTGCACACCCTAGGGATTGGCTATCCATCAAGCTTCTCAAGCCTATAGGCATGTTTGTTCCCTACCACCTCTTTCACTCTAACAGAATCCTCCCAAGTAGAGGTGAGTTTCCTTTGCCATTCCTTTGCTCCTAATGCTTCTAGCTTCCTACAAACCAAATCACCAGGTTTAAAGCACTTGTACCTAACCTATTTATTGAAATACCGAGCTACTCATTGTTGATAAGTAGTTAGATGAGCCTTGCCCAATGCACGTGTCTCATGGATTGTATCCAGATTAACTTGGAGGCTAAAATCATTGTATTCGGAGTTATA
Source organism: Lumnitzera littorea (assembly GCA_024138015.1). Classification (NCBI taxonomy): domain Eukaryota; kingdom Viridiplantae; phylum Streptophyta; class Magnoliopsida; order Myrtales; family Combretaceae; genus Lumnitzera; species Lumnitzera littorea. Next base: position 105,658,848 of record JAMXBB010000001.1, on the reverse strand, counting down.
CACTTAAACTCTTGCACTCTCAACTTATAATTTAACTAGCAATATTGCCTCTATCCTAAAAGCCAATTAGTATAGGGTGTAACCTATTGAGGTTCTCTAAGTAGTCCTATGCCTCCACAAAACATTAGGTAATTCACCTATCCATTTATTGTGAGCTCAGTATACCCTTTTCTTCAAAGTCTATAGAATCACCTTATTTACTACCTTAACCCAACCATTACTTTGGGGGGTACGCAATAAACACATAGCATAATATGATCTTCTAAGCTTCACAAAACTCTCTAAACTTATCATTATCAAATTGTAGCACATTTTCTATTATGATAGCGTAAGGTAATCCAAACTTGCTCAAAATGTTACTAACCACAAATGCCACAATGCTCTGCTCCGTTATGCATGCCACAACCTTGGCCTCAACCCACTTAGTGAAATAATCCAATACCACAATAATATATCACATCTACTTAGTCGTCTTCGAAAACAAACTAAGTATATCCAATCCTCATTAGGCAAAAGGCTAAGTACTAGTTAGAAGGATCAAATATGAGCTCGGGGCTTGTTCAACTAGAGCATTTTTCTAACATTGATCATAAGTTTGAGCCAAAAGAAGAGCATCTTTCCTTATTATAGGCCACCAATACCCTAACCTTAAAGCTTGGACATATAGAGCAGTAGCTCTAATATGGTTACTATACACCTTGAAGTGCAAATCAAAAAGTACTTGCTTTGCTTCAAATGGTTGAAGACACAGTTAGTAAGGCATACTCATAACCCTCTTATATAAGTTCCCATCAATTATTGTAAAATTTGCTGCTTTATAAACAAGTCACTAGGCCTCTTTAGTGTCTTGAGGCAAAGTCTCATTCTTCAAGTAATCTAAGATCGAATCCATCCAACAATACTATGGGTCTTTTTGTTGAATCTCCACACATTCTTATGGCTACAATTACATGCTTTTTTCAAGCAGGTATTCAACGAAGATCCTTTCTTCCCAGTTTGGTAAGCCTTTATAAATGTGTAAAATTACACATTTATCTCCAACTAAAACAGCATATATTCATGCAAGTAATGACACTTTTATTGTGAATTGTGCTTAAAAATTGATGAATGCATGTTTTGGATCAATTATTTGAAAATCTTTGCCAAATGATCAAAAGTAGAGCTCAAGTGGTTGATATGTGTTTGCTGATTTTGATCTCAATCATGTAACTATCAATAAAAAGAATGCCTCATGACGACAACTTATAAGTTGCAATTAAAATTGGATGAATGAGCAGCCACTTTGTTGTGGCAGAAAATATTGGAAGAAGTTCTGTCAGCTCTTTGAATTTCAGCAGCTCAGCATGACCAAAATGAGTGGTCTATCAGACAACCGAAGCAGCACTCAATTCACCAAGCTAACCATTATAGCAGCTGGTCTTTGTATTCTCTTTAATTGGGATGCTCATACTCTCATTTTCGAGAGTTCACTGTCATTTAACAGCGGACTTGTGGAGGGAAAGAAGAGCAGTGAGGCAAACCAAGCACTTCATCAACTCTACGTGACTAAACAGAGTGCTCTACATGATCACTGACTTGAACACTCCACTAAGCACTCCCAAAGCAACAGCAAATAGCTCCTTACATAACAGACCCAAACACTAGTCATTTTTCTCAATTTTCACACTTCATTGCCAAGCAACTGCAACTAAATTGCAGCAAGGACCGAACAACTCAAGCGCAAAGTACTTCATCCTAGCACAGCCAAAACAGCAGCTAAATTCCAACTTCTTACGGGCAATCAACAGCAACAGCCAAGTAGCGGACAGCTGCGACTGATCAGGACAGCTCACTCGTCAAACAGTAGCAACTGAAGCTTCAAATCGAGCTTCACATGACAGCGAGCTACTGTCCGCGTAGCAGTTGCAACGTCCAAACAGCAGCCAAGTGCATTAAACCAAACAGCAGTTCAGTTAGAAAAATAAAACTCAGCAGGCCGTGAGTTTCATTTAACAGCCCCTAGCACCGAGCAGGATGATATAGGGGGTTGGGCCTTGTCCTCAAGTTATTATAACACTAGTCCACAGCCCATGTATAACTCAATACTTGGGCGTGTGCTGCTAGGTAATAACAAATGACAGTCTTTGAGGTAATTCATTCGCTAAATGGGCTACAAAGTGAGTTGAAGTTATCCCATTTTGGAAAAGTGCAGCCCCAATATCAGTCTTCACTGATCCGAGAATATTCTAAAGAATGGTAGCTAGCAGTTAACACGTGGAATTTCTTTTCAATTTATGGAGAGATGCAGTGACCAAATTCCAATTACATGTGACATGGGCTTTACCAATTTAGTTGAGCCGTAGGTCTTGAACTTTTGGAAAAGGAGGCTTTCTTCATTTGCTCTTCAGGAAGACAACGGAAAATTTAGGAAACAAGAACGGAGCTGACATAAATCGTAAGACAGCATACACGTGGGCTTCATATTTTCTTTGTTGGTTTTCCACGTCAGGCCCATTTTGGAAGCAGGGCACAATAGGAGATGTTCGACAGAAGGGCAGGAGCCTAGAGGAGGATAGTAGTTTTAGAAATTAGTATCGAGTAGCTTAGTAGGAAATAGAGTTTACTAAGAGAAGCTTTATTTTCCTGTTTTATTTTGCACCATGTTTTCTTTAATTCTATGATATTAAAACTCTTGTTCTAACACACTAGAGGATCATCTCGAGTTCCTATTGAATCGAGATAGTGCTGGTTTTCTTTCGGTTGTCGGAATGGAAATTACCTATTAAGATGTTTTCTCTTCCTTGTTTATTTTATTACATTATGTCTTGATTTACTAGGATATTGTAATGAGATATGTTTTTTAGTATATCGGTTTTGCATCGATGGATTGAAGTATTTTATATATTATTTTGATATCGATGTTGAGTATTTATATATTTTTTTATTGTGTTCATCGTCTAGCACACTAGAGAATCATCTTATTAAAGTGTTTTATGTATTGATGAATCTTTTAGCACACTAAAGGATTATCCCAAATTCCTATTAAATCAAGACAATGTCAATTTTCTTTCGAGTGTCAGAATTGAAATTACCTATTAAAGTGTTTTCTCTTCCTTGTTTATTTTATTACATTATGTTTTAATTCACTAAGATATTGTAATAAGCCGTTGTGCTTTTTGGTATATGGGTTTTGCATTGATGAATTTGATAAATTGAAGTGTTCTATGTATTATTTTAATATCAATGTTAAGTATTTGGGCTTTTTTTTATTATTTTCATCATTTAGTTAATTAGTGCTTAGCCATCACATTTTAGTTAGATAGAGTTAGAGGATATTTAGGAGGATTCTAATAACTTATGATGAATATAACTTGAATTTATAAAAGAACTTGTTATAGAGATATGCGTGTTTTAATTAAAGTTATGAACTCACGCACTTAATATAGTTAGAAATATGATTCAGGTCATGGGGATATGCTCAAACTATATTTTTAACTAGAATAGTAATTCTAATGTAAGCAGATTATTATTTACCTATTAATTATAGATAAATTACCTTGATAAGTAAATTTATGCTATAATTAGAATTTCACTATTTTAGAAGGTGGGGAGTTCTAGTAAGTTTAGTCAAATCATGCTTAGTCAATTTCGAATATTACATCAAGGTATCACATTGATTCAAATGAGAATAGATTTACAAACTCCAAGTTAATTTTCAAATCTCCTTGACCTGAGACCCTCATAGTATAGCTACGACAATTGATTTGATGTTCACTCTATTTATTAGTTTTTACTCCACCTTAATTCAATTCTTGATAGCTGAGCTTAGGAAAAAAGTTGATTGGTTTAATACTTAAAACCTAGCTCCCTTTGGAATACAATATTGACTCGCTGACCATACTACTTACATGACCTAATACACTGGTCAATACTCACTCACATCAAGTCAAGTTTTTGAGCCTGTAGAGGCCAACTTAGACAATTTGTCTGCTACATAATTTTCCACCCTTAGTATCTTCACAAGCTACAGCTCTCAAAATTTAAACTATACTCCTTTACCAATTGTAGATATTAGATCATGCTTTCATCTTTAGCAATACTATTTCCAACAACTCGATTAACTATTAATTAAGAGTCGGAAAACACATTCAATTGGCTCGCTCTGACCTCTTTTACCAACCTCATTCCAACCAATAACACCTCATACTCTGATTCATTGTTACTAGTTGGAAAGTTAAACTTGAGAGCATAAGAGATCTAAGCTCCTATCGATCCTATTGAGATCAAACCTACTTCGCTTCCCTCATTGGTTGATGAATCGTCAACATACAATTTGTAGGTCAATTTATCTAAATTTAAGTTAGAGCTCTCAATTCCAATAAACTTAACAATAATGTTCATCAAGATCTAAGCTTTATATGCTTCCTTAGGTCGGTATTGTATCCCAAGCATACTAAGCCCTAAGGCTTAAAGTCGAAAGAAAAAATCTTAATTTGACAAGGCTTCTTCTTATACTTATGAATTCCATTAGACCTAAAAATAAGACGCTAGAAGAATCTTTTGGGTCTTATAAAATCGGATGTTACTTTTCATAGCAATCTAAGGGGTTGCTTTACAACAGTCCTTATGAACTAATTGTTCTACACTTCTTACTTAGTGTAGCTTGTTACATAGGTCATGAGTGGGAACTTAGTTTCCGTCTAGTGACGAACTACTATGTTCCTTTCATTATAGTATTTCTAAACAAGTTCTTAGATAACAAGCCTAAAGGTTTTCTTATTAATGATATCGATATTAAGGATAGTGACGATATTGCTCGTAACCTTGATATAGAGCTAGAGCTTCTAATTAGGATGAATGCGCTAATTATGGATATAATGCTCGAAGTAAACCGATTTTATATCACCCTTCAATTTGAATTAGTAAAAGTAATGTCTCCTTGCATAATATGGATTCCAAACATTCATGATCTAAATGTGAATGAATTGAATTACTTATTTCTCAGTCTATTAGTGAACTATCTCTCCAGGGATTGTGAAAGATGTTTCACTAAAAATATTCTTGTTATTACCTCGACTCATATTCCCTAAAAAGTGGATCTCGCTCTAATAGCTCCAAATAAACAATTGGAATAATTACATTAATACTTGCATTAACTCTTATTTTCGTTCTCAAATCTCTATTGAGAGCAATTATTATTAAATACAGAAGTAATTCATAATCATTCAGTTAGGATTGATCCAAACCATCCTATTCAGTATGTATACTATTTTGCATGCCGACTATTAAACAACTTATTAGAAACATAAGATAGGCAATCAGAAATGTCATGAAATCTCTTACTCTTTAGGGATGTCCTCAGTACTTCAACATGCGGCCCAAGGCATTAGGCTTGTATAAGGCTTGCTTTAAAGGTTGGTTAGTCAAGACTACGACTTGGAGTTTCAAAATATGGTTAGAGCTTCCAGGTGGCAACTACAATTACCAGAACAAACATTTCCAACTTTGTGTACCTCAACTCTGGCCCTTATAAAATATAAATTACATAATAGACTAGCCTATACACCCATCCTTCCACTTGTACTAATATAGAAGAAAGGGCCTGATCACTTACAAATAAATATAAGTAAAGTGTCTCTCTTTCTACAAGGTTTGACAAGATCGTAGATTTTGTAAAAAATTCATTCAAGGCTTTAAAAGCTTTCCTACCATTAGAAGTGTTAAACTAAGGTAGTTGAACACCTAGTGGTATGACCTCATCCATAATACTCTAATCAAAGGGGCTGGCTTTTCTTCCTTTCATATCAACCTCCTTCTTAAAGGTTCTGTTCATAGCTAACTTCTTAATATATTCTTTCAAATCTTGCAAGCTCATATATGCTATAGTCTTTTGTGGCAACTGAGCTATTACATGCTCAATTCTTCCACCCACAAGCATTTGTACATGCAGTGTAATAAGAGCATGCAATGGGGTCTACTGCTAATAGTTTTCTCTTATTCATGGCTCCTATCTTTGTTGTGGATCATTTTCATTTATTCTAGGAGCTTTCCCTTTCAATTACCAGAAGGCCTCTTCCTAGGTTATCAGATCAACCTTCTGCCTCATTTGTTGTAAAGAAAGAGTAGAAGAAGAGGTAGCATCCCTCACGTTGAGTCTCTAATGTAACTTCCTATTGTTGGCTCAAACTTCCTCTAAATCCTTCGCAAATTTAGCACATAAGGCCTCTGGTTGTGTTATTCATGAATCGCTATTCTCCTATTCTTGGTTCTAAGATACCTGGTTGTGGATTTCAACTTGCTGCACCTCAAGGGTGTGTTATTATGATGATTGTTCTTCCTGAATTGCCTGAAGGCCCTATTCCCACCTGCCCCACCCCCCCCCCCCCCCACCACAAGAGTATTAGTATCCTTAGACTTAATTCTAGCCATCATAGGTGTTTTAGTAATAGACAACACTAATTCTTGATATCAATGTTTGGAATGAAGAATGATTTGGACACGATGCTCGTAAGTACTCTGCAAAATAAAAAAAGATAAGGCTAATAAAGTGCTGAAGGCGATTCTAGTGTTGCCATTTCAGCGCCTAAGTAAGTGAAAAGTATTCGAAAAGAAGGCCAAGATAAGAATTAGAGTACAAGAGTATTTACAAGAACCTGTCGTTTGTAATTTGATCTCCTTTTATAGTCGTAACTCAATTTGAATATGATAACTGTCACCTTCGAAACCAATATATGTGCTTGATTTGAATTTAGGACCACTATCTTGATTTTGGGGGATGTGGCTAATGTCATCGTAGCTAGTAAGTGGTTATCTAAATAGAGGAGCTAACTGTTTGTGCCTGGTGTTAGAATTTGAATCTTCTAAAGCTGATTGTGTTAAAGTCTGATCTATGGGTAATTATTCCGAGCTAAGGAAAGTCATCCCAATCTGCTCCAGTTAAGTTCTACTTGTTGGCATTTAAGTAGCTAGTCCTCCTGAGCTTGTCTACACACTTAATGAGACTTGAAAGAGGTCAAGAGTAGAGGAAAGAGAGGATGTTGTAGAGTAATAGGTCGAGCATAACCCTAGTTAATTCAATTCATGCTCTTAGGAAAAACATCTACCAACAACTATAACTTCAAAAACATGTAGCACTCCTACTATCTAGAATTGTACTTTGATAAAGGACAACAGAAGTGAAAAATTATAAAAGAATGAAAAATTAGGAAAAGTATGAAAATGAATAAGAAAAACTAATCTTCTATGAAAGAATAACAAAACCTGAAAATGTATATCTGGTAGCCTCACGTCGTTAGATTAAGATGATGAGAAAGAGGATAGCCTCATACCATCAATGAAAAAAAGATGTATCACACCAATTCAAAAAAATAATTTTATCTAATATTTAATCATTCTCTTTCTTCTAATTGATTACAATTTTGACCTATTTATAGGCATTATAATACCTAACATTCTAGGAAACTGAATATTAGCAAATCTAAAAAATAAAACATTTGATATCTTAAAGTAAGATAACTATCTAAGTCATAGAAATAAGAAACTGAATCTATCTATGTAAAAGATAATAAAAATCATATCTAGAACTTTTTTTTTCTCTGAAAAATCTTCATGTCTACATCATCCTTCCTCTCTTAAAAATATTTGTCCTTAAATCTCTAATATTTTGTTTGAATCCTCTTACATCAATCAACAATCTACCAAAACCAATCTTAAATTCATGATTGAATAACTCTCCATGCTTCCCATCAACTTTTCTTGGCTTGAAAAGATTTGATTTTGGTAAATGGATGTAGTGTCTATTTTGATCTTTTATAATGCCTCTAGTCTCTTCTTTTTCTCTCATCACAAGGACCATTGTTTTTTTTTTTTTTTTTCTCTTTTTGAATGCTTCAAATCTCTATCATGAAGTTCTTTCATAAATTCACATAATCCATTGTTTAGATTAATTTCCTTATCAATTTTCGTACACATATGAGTTTCAATAGAAACTAATTTGGCATGACCTAAAGATTGTGATAAAAGAGAATTTGGTATGATCTCACTATCTTTCTCTGAAATAGGATCAAAAGCTCGTATGTTTTTTTCATTTAGCTCATCACTAGTGATTTTCTTTTCAATCTCTATAGAATCATTATTGGTTTGAAATGGAATTGACTTAGTTGTAGGTACAACTAGAACAACCTTGCTAGCATACTCACAAACATTCTCTATTTCCTTAAGTTTACTATCTTGGATATTTTCATGATATGGTTCACTTTTAGAAAAATTGTGTACTATACTATTTTCTTAAACAATATGTGAGACTTATGTTGTGATATATTTTTCCTAATTAACAGGCAATTTAGGAATTCTTAAGGCATCAAAATGATAGTTAATGTGCGTGAGTTGACTACTCGTTATACGTAACATAGTCATGACTGTATCAATCTTTAACATAAATTGCTCAAAAAAATTATTGAAAATAGATTCCATGTTATCCAACATTTTATTTTTTTAGTTTGTAAAGAAAGGAAAAAATTTTCCTAGTTCATAGGAAAAGACATTAAATCAAGTTTTAAAAAGAACAAGATAATTGGCTTTGATACTAAATTTGATGTAAGAAAGTGGAAGCAAAAAAATTATTAAAGAATGAAAAATTAGAGAGAGTAAGAAAATCAATGAGAATAACTAATCTTCTATGAAAGAATAATAAAACTTAAAAAGATATATCTAATAAACTTGCACCACTAGATTAGGATGATGACCTCATATCATCAATAAATTGTATGGATTTACATCACGCAATGAGATTTTGATGGGCTCATACCATCAATAAGAAAAAATGATAGCCTCATACCATTAAGAAAAAGAAAAGGCATTATATCAATTCAAAAAAATAATTTTATTCAATATCTAATTACTCTCTTTTTTCTAATTGATTACAAGTGTAGCCTATTTATAAGCATCACAAGACCTAACATTTTAGAAAACTAAATATTAGCAAATCTAGAAAATAAAATATTTAATATCTTAAAATAAGATACCTATTTAAATAAATCATAGAAATAAAAAACTGAATCTATTTATATAAAAGATAATAAAAATCATATTAAAACTTCATTTTCTTAAAAATCTTCTTGTCTGCATCATACTTACAATGCAAAGATTAGCTCAATGCTTGCTAAAGCAATATTATAATATGGAAATAGTGTAGCAACTACTTTCCCACATTGATTGTTGTCCCAATTCTACCTTTGCATGCTTGTTGGTAATACCAAATGTCCAAAATTGCTATTTTGGCCACTATAAACAAGCTTTTCCTCCTATGATAGGTTAAGGTTAGCCTCTTTGCTCCAAGATGATGGTAAGTGTACTTTTGTGATAGCTATTGTTTAGTGATTATTACGCCCCGAAGTCGCAGAGTCGCAACAATCCTGTCGTGTAAACCATTCTATGATAGTAACTGGCCTCACAGTGCCTACCATAGACATGATCTACACAAGGCATTGACAACTCCTCGCTTTGAAGTAAACAGTCCAATTATCAGTTATACTGCAATTATGATAAATATTACAAATTTCTAATAAACATGTATAATTATATGTAAGTCCACAGAGTTTCCTAGGAAGTTTTACATAAACACAACAGTTCACTAATGTACATAATACCTATCAGTCTTTCATCCTTAATTACAAGGATACTCTAGCTACACACCACACTAAGTAGTTTGATCCTCACACCCCGAGCTTAAAAAAAACTAACCTCTAAGTAATTGTAAGGCGGTATATTACTTGAAGAGTTCAAAGATCAGAACCTGCAAAAGGATCTATAAGGGTATGAGCAACTACAACTCAGTAAGTTGAATTGGAGACTCATGAATGTATACAAGCACAAACAAGATTATCAATCAATTATTTTCATGCAATGCAACAATCAAGTGTCATCGCACAACGTAGTCCAATCCATTGTGAAATCAGAGAAATTTCGCCTGCTCTAATCCGGGTTAAGGAATTCCATGTTATGCAGCAGTTCACAACCAAACCCAGGCTTGTGCAATAAAAACTTCGCTCCTCTTGTGACTACCTTCGAACCATTGACTTCACCCTCACCGCGATCTCCTCTCCTGTCACTTAGTTCGACTAAGGATGAAAAAGAGACCATTATGCAATCCTGCCCTATCCCTTTCGAAAGGGTCGGTATTTGGTTGGAGAATCCTAGTGACCCCCTAATGGGTTACAATACATGACATTTTAGGTCATTAACGTCGAATAAGATTAAATTTCATTTAGAGTTTTCAAACAATTCACACCAATTCAATCATATCACAAATTCCATCCTATCACAATTTCAACACGAATTCAGATACATCAAACACATGCGTAAACTACTTACAATCACAACCATATACAATCCTAAGTCTCTGAGTATCGCACAAATAGTACTCTATTATAATATGTAATAACCCAACTTACTTAGAATTCCTCAATTGCCCGATCACTTAGTCGCAAGCCAATTCGTCTCTAGGTACCCTATAATACAAATAGGTCTTCTTAGTACTTATACTTTAAGGATTCATATTCTAAGTCATAATTTAACACATTTTTTTTCACGTATACCTATTACGTACTAATGATTCTTTGTACTCTATTTTGGGGTTCGAATCCTAAATTAGATTCTAGTTTTTATTCCTAAGTCTTAAATATGCTCAAATCCTAATGTGACATTAATCACATTAAGCTCGAGTATTCAAATATCCTATTGGGTCTTAATTCAGTATTCTAAACTATTTGGTACACGCTATTCCTAATCAAAGTATCGGATTTATTCCCGATGTGAGAAAATCTTACATTTTTATATATTTACTTAAAATTAAATGTTATTTCAGATTTAGTATTATTCTGATTTCTATTATAATATTATCTAAATAACCTTAATTTTTTAGATTTATTAATTTTCAATTTCATATATTACTAATTTCTTGCATTAACTACCTAATTTCCTAAATTAACCATACTTAATACTCCCAAGGCTAGGATTAGGTTTCCACATCAAAGATTAGCATCCCTAAACATCTAATTACTATCTAAATCAATAATTAGTATCTTAATCACCTAATTAACCCAAAATCACCCAATTTTTCCATCATTTTAGGGCTAAAAATTAACTTAAAAATTTCAAAAATTAATTTTAAAAAAATGGCTTCATAGCACTGTTCTATATCACATGAGCATCCTACAAAAAAAAATTTTAGCTCCAAACAACACTCCTAAGCTTATTTATTTTTAGTTCTAATCATCATCGGTTTTGTTTAATTTGTTAAGAACCCTATATTTTCAGACGTGATTAAACTAAATCGCTATTTTTCCCTAAATTTACATACAATAAAACCTCATAATAACAAGTTTCAGAATTTTCTAGGCAAAATAACTAATTTTATGAAATTATGCAAAATCAAGGCAAATAAGGGACTCACCGGTTCAATGCTTTTTGGCCATCCAAACCCGGTCCAAGGTAGTTGGCCGGCTAGACGATGGGTCTGGAGTAGGGTGGTGGTGGTGGCTCGGTCCCAAGTGGTGGTGAGGTATGGGTTTAGCTCACTAGCCTTATCTGCATAGTTTTCTTTTCTTTTTTTGTTTTCTGGATTTTCTCTTGAATTTTCGGGTATCTCTATTTTTCTCTACTTCCTCACTGCCCAAATGAGTTCTGTAAATTTTTCCCCTATTTATAGACGATTTTGGTAATTAATATGCATTAATTAGACATAACATTGCCTCATTTCCTTGATTTTTAGCTTTTGTGTTGCCTAATTCTAATTGGGTAATTTTTATTTTGCAGATCCTGACTTGCCGCGACCAGATTTGGATCATTATATACTCTTTTGATTTTTTTCTAATTTTTCCATAATTAATTTATAATTTTCTTTAATTATTTACTAAGTTTTTTGCCAATTTAGGTAATTTTGTGTATTTTTATCTATACGTAAATACATGTGGGGTACATGTGAACATTCCTAATTATTATTTAGGTCATTCTAAAATTTTTAGTATACATATAATCTATCTCTAGTAATTTATTAGTTATTAAATTACATTTTTCGCCTTTTCGATAATTAGCAGTTATTATACTTAAAATTTGAAAATTTTATAGTCTCCTATTTTATTACTTATTTTCTTAAATTCAAGTTTACAGGATCATTTTTACTAATATTTCTCTTAATAGTTTATAATTTGGGTTTGATTGGATCCTTTAACCGATCGCCCTAAACCTTGTACTCTAAGTTCAATCCTACGATCATTTGACTTAACTTTAAGGCTTACAGGATTTTAGGAGGAATCTAGAAGGTTACAAAGTACTCTTCTTAAGTGGCTAGAACAAGGTATCAGTCAAAGAGAGAAGATTGAATGTATTATTTAACATCTTTAGGGTTATGGTTTTATTAAAGACTCAAAGGGCATAACCCTTGGTGGTTTTGCTAAAGCAAAGTATGGATTCATAATAGGAAGTACAGTGATATATTTTTCCTTCTTCAATGAGGTAAGAAACTTTATATAGGTAATCTATCTTACTAATACTAGATGTTCCACTTGAAGTATTAAGGATAAAGGTTGTTGATATCTATAATGTGCTATAGGTGAGTATATTACTAGTAGTAGCGGTATATGAATTATTGGAAATGTCTTCTAAAGAAAGAAGCTGTTTGGCTTTGATACCGACTAAGACTTGCTCTACTGAGATTCGATTATACGTGATAGAACAAGAAAAACATATGACTTCTTTGAGCATGAGGTCAAGAACCAACCCTAAAGCTCTTCACACATATATTCTCATCCAACCCCAAAATAAGGAGTTTGGGTTTAAGTTAGGGTTTTGTGACTAAAAAAAAAACTATTGAGAAACCCGATTCAATAAAAAAATAATAAATTGATAATAATCTTTACTTTTAACATATGCAAACCTTAACTTAGACAGGTGGCTTGCATAGGTATGTTGAGCATTTGTTTATAGATGATAATGTCATTATTTCATTGATTATATTTTGCATATATTTAATAAGAATATTAATAAGTATATTGAGCATTTGTTTATAAATTAAGAATATGCTTACTTCAATTAAAAAATTAAAAATATATAAAATATTTTATCTAATCAAAGTTGGTGAGATAGGTCGAGTATCATGTTCAAAATGACCTTATAGAGACAAGTTTTAATAAGAGTAAGAAATATCCTGTAAGGTTTTTATAGGATTTCGAGAAATGTTAATAGCCATCGGAGTGGGCTCAAGTCCCATGAAACCTATCTCAAATACGTCTAAGTTGCATACTCTAATTGAGATCGAGAGAAACCTTTTATTTCATTCCATAAAGTAACTTTATTGATTTCAAGAAATATTTAGGCCTAAGTGCTACCCAGTATTTTAAGAATTCATTTCTTCTTAAAAGCTCTTTATTTTATCCTTAGTTGTTTAAAAAAGAGTTTTTAATATTTATCTATATTATTTACCTAGCACATAATAAAAAATAATATGGATCTAACACTGCACCTAATTCGCTGGAGTAACACAGCCTTTAAGCTACGAATACCTTTACAGGTTCTTTTGCATAAGAATCTAAAAAGTTAAGAATCGCTTTTATTGCTTAAGGATACATAAATGAGTCCCAAACAAAATTGCTTCCTGATTGCCTAAATTGCTGACCCTTTACATTGCTTCCTGTCCGACAATGACTCCAGCCACCACAACACCCATTAGAAAAAAAGGATAACCTGTAATTGAAATGCATGATATTTCAAATGTACATCGTATTATAAAATCCCCTATAAAAGGATTTAAATAATAGAGATTAGAAATACTATATAAAAAAGATAATTTTTATTGATGATCTCTCATATATTACACTAAATATACATACATATATATATATATATATGTAGATATATGATGACTATGGAAAGAAATCAACCATTTAAGGAATGATATAATTTTCAATAGATACACATCCCAATAAATATATAGATCATATATGTAAGAAAGAAGATAATTTTTAAAAGATATGAACATTCATAATAATAATAATAATGAATCACAACACTCCCCCTTTGGATGATCATTAAATAATGATTATGCCTCTTTGGTCAAAAAACAGTGATTATGTCTCATTAAAAACTTATTAGAGAAAACCCAATGAGGAAAAAACAAAATCCTAGTGAAGGAAAAAGAGTACATATTCTTAAGATACACAATAGAAATGTTGCCTCATCAAAAACCTTTCCAAGAAAACCTAATGGAAAAAATCTTAATAAAGGAAAAAGAGTATAGAGCATATCCTTACTCCCCTTGATGATAATGTCCTTTTAAGTTCTTTAAGACAAGGCAACCCAATCTTTCATATCAACTTATTAAAAGTTGCAGTAGGAAGTGCTTTAGTAAATAGATTTACTACATTCTCACTTAGGTGAATTTATTCCTTCTAACACCTTTTATGTAACCTTCCTTTAGTTGAGCTATACAAGCATAATTATTCTCATACAGTGTTGTTGGGATTTCCTTGTTAGTAAATAAACCACATGATCCTCAAATATGCTTAGTAATAAATCTTAACTAGATACACTCACATTTCTATATGGTTAGAAGAAGTAGCAACTATAATCTATTTTGTTAGACATAATGAAATAGATTTACCTCCATATGTAAATAGATACCCAATTTAAGATCGAGCTTTGTGTGGATTAGATAAATATCCTGCATCTACATAACCAACTAAATTTGATTTTGATGAATTTGAATAATTTAAACCTATATCCCTTGTACCTGAAAGGTATCTAAGAATTTAATTCCATTCTAATATCTTCAAGTTGAAGGAGAACTATATCTCACTAGCAAATTCACAACAAATAATATATCAAGAGGTGTTTTGTTAACAATATATATTAATGCTCCAATAGTACTAAGTTATGTTACTTCAAAACCAAGAATTTTTTCATCATCTTGACGAGGTCAAAAAACATCCTTGTTTTCATCTAATGACCTTACAATCATTAATGTGGTTAGTGTATGGGCCTTATCCATGTAAAAACATCTTAGCACTTTTTCTCATGATTTGATAGATGAATAAGAATTCCATTTTCCAAATGCTCAATTTGAAGGCCTAAACAAAACTTTGTCTTTCGAAGGTCTTTCATTTTGAATTCCCTTTTTAAATAACCAATAGCCTTTGATTACTATTGAGGAATTCCAAAGATATTCAAATCATCAACATCAATAGCACTTATAACAATTTGAGAACCTCACTCTTTATAAAACGCATAAGCATATAAAATCACTTTTATAACCTTCTTTTGACAAATATTTACTAAGATGATCATATAACCTGTATCTAGATTGCTTTAATCTATATAAAGCTTTATTCAATTTTACTGAATATAATTCTTAAATGTCCAATTCATGTATTTTAGGCAACTTAAATCCTTTAGGGTTTATTCAATTTACATACTTTATTCAATTTTATTGAATTACTTGATAGTAATTCATATAAATATATATATATATATATATATATTACTATCAAGTAATTCATATAAATAAAGTATAGCTAAATCCATTAAATGCATTTTAAGCTTTTCACATATTGCCAAAGTAGTTAAAATTTGCAATGTTATTGCATACACTATTGGAGAATATGTTTCTTCATAACTAACACTGGGTTCAAGATCCTCATTTTCTTCCATAATATTGAGATCTACATTATATGCAAAAATATCATCAACATTTATTTTACTTCTGTTCAATCGTATTATAGTCATGACATAGTTTATTGATATCTGATTGTTTTCGCTAATTTCAAGTATTTGAACCCTTTTAGGGTTTTATCAATTATGTAGTAGGTATTTATCTCATCTAGAGATTTTATATCCTCTTCTTGATCATCTTAAATATCTACTCCTTTTGTTTCTCAAAAACTTTTATCTTCGGAACATATTGGTCTACCACAAATCCAAGGTGCTTTAAACTTATTTATAGTAATGGGTTGTCCTTTAAGGACATTAATTCTAATTAGAACACTGACAATTGGAATATGAGATTTAGTTACTTTTATTAAGTCAGCAAATGCATTTGGTAATTTATTTGTTGTATCTTAGAGATGGATAATCCTTTATATTTTACGTTTACATTGATTTGGACAAGTATCAAAACTAAATAAAAATGCTTCTTTCCAAGAGATTTCTTTTTCTAGCTATTTATTTTTTCCCTCTAATGTTGCAAAGTTTGATTCATGAAAATGACAATAAGCAAACTTTACTGTAAATAAATCTCCTATTAGTTGTTCCAGATGTTTAATTATTGATAAAGAGGTTCGTATCCAACGTATATTCCTAATCTCCTTTGAGATCCCATCTTTGTGTGTTGTGGTGGAGAAATTAGAACATAAATTGCAAACCAAAAAGTTCTTAGATGGAAAATATTTGGCTCCTAATCATAAGTCAATTGTATTGTGGAGAATTTTTGAAAACTTGTTAGCCTAATACATATAAGTGTTGTCGTATGTAAAATAGCATCTTCCCTAGCAAAAGTGGGAAGTTTAGACTTCACAAGTAGTGGTCTTGCTACTAATCGGATACATTTAATAAATGATACATCAAGACCATTTTGTATATGAACATGAGAAATAGAATTTTCGGCACTAATTCTAATAAACATGCAATAATCCTTAAATGCTTAGGTCATTTTGCTAGCATTATCCATATGAATTGTCTTAATTGGATAATCAAGAAAAGGTGCTTGCAAAACAAATTATTTTTTCTAGCAATCTAGCCAATGCCAAATTGCAACTTAATAATAAACATATATGTGACCATGTAGCTGAAGCATTAATCAACACCATAAAATATTTAAATATCCATGTAATGGATATATAAGTCCATAATTTTAAAATGATGCTACATTCACTTCAATAAAGGAAACAATTGCAATTAGTCGAGATTCATATTTTTTATTAACAACTCACTATTCTACTAAGCCACTTGCAAACATGAAATCAGTTCAAAATATTAGTTAAAGCCTTTTTTCATGATATTGCTATTGCAAGAGCATATTTGAGGCATGAAAAGTAGAGAAGGTTTTTTCAAGCATATCTTCATCTGTAATTTTTTTCTTTACATAATTTTAGTTGAAAACTAATTTTGAATATAGTAGGATTATAATCACTCACATATTTGAAATCTTGGAGTCATGAGTGCATCCAATCATATCCAACCTTTGGAAGGATAATTGCCTTGTGGTGGTCATATCTTTCTTTCAAAATTTTTTAGATATCAATAGGATCTTGTACTATAAGATATTCAATTTTCAATCCTTCCTCAAGATGATAGCAAAGAAAAATCATGGATTTGATCTAATTATGTTTACTGTAACAAAGATGTTTTTGGGATTACTCAAAATACATCTCTATAGAATTACATTCAGATTTGAAAGTCAATATTATTAATGTTATTAAATTATTTTCACTTAAATTGTCATTATATTGGTTTATTAATTCTTCATGTTAATTTTTTTAATAAACTAAGACATAGAGTCATGCTACTAGATGAAAATATTATTAATATTTTTGAAAAAGTATCTTGTTAAATTTTTCGAGATTTTACAGAGGACATTATAGAAAAAATGAAGAATGATCCAGGACTTAGTTAGACTTCGTAACAGTTACAATGTTGGTAAGCTAGTTACATAGGTTACTCGATAGTTAAATAATGTAAGTGCCCAAGAATGAGTGGTGCCGTAACACTAACAACTGGATTTTATTAGCCCCACCTAACCCTTGTAAGTAGGCCATGCATATAATTTAGATGCACATGAGCTCAAGAATTAGCCCAAAAAGCTCTTCACTACACATTTCCCGATCTAATCCCAACACAAGGATGTGAACCAACTTGAGCAGTAGCAGCTGGTTGTGTTAATCAAGAAATCATGTAAGAAAAATTACTACTAGAGAATAGAAGTTTGTATTTCATAGAAAACAAAATGAATTAGTTACACTTGTAGAAGGTTTGTTGATATATATAGTCAAAACTAACTAACTAAGCTTGCTTAACTAATTTTGTTCTAACCTCTTAACAAGTAACTAATCTAACTGATTCAATTTTCAATAATTGTATATAATATATTCTAATACACCCCAGGACACCACCATCACC
>JAMXBB010000001.1:105585053-105639702 GCA_024138015.1 Lumnitzera littorea | reverse complement strand
ATTTGTATAAAGATTGCCACCTAATGGCAAAGGAATATTGAGTGGTTAGCAACAAAAAGTCTGGCATTAACAAGAATATCAAACAAGTACTTGTGTCGTTAAAGAAGAATCCCTGCATCAGACGCGTATAATTTAATACCAAGAAAGTATCTAGCAATACCAAGGTTTTTTTATTGTGAATTTACAATGTAATTGATATTTTAACTTAGAAATAGCATCCACTGCATCACCAGAAATCATCATATCATCTACATATAGAAGAATAGCAATAAAACCATGCAAATCCATACAAGTGAATAAGGATGTATCATGAGATGACTAAGTAAAGTCGAGATGAATAAGAAACTTACTGATTTCAAGGTTTCACTATCGAGAAGCGTGCTTTAGGTCATACAAGGACTTCAACAAGTGACATACTTACCTTGACTGTACTTTATGATATCTAAGAGGAGGCTCCATATAAATTTCTTCATTCAATGATCCATGAAGAAATGCATTTTCGACATTTACTTGAAATATAGGATACTTTCTAATAGTTGCAATAGCCAACAAAATTCGTACACTAGTAAAATGAGCTACAAGAGAAAAAGTGGTATGATAATCTTAACCTTCCACTTGTGTATAGCCCATTTACAACCATTGGGTCATTTACCCTTAAACAAAGTAGTAAGTTCCTAAGTTTTGTTAGATTTAAGAGCTTAAAGCTGTTGGTGCTTAGCCTCACTCCATTGATTATCTTATGAAGCTTGAGCAAATTCCTTTGTTAATAACACATTAGCCATAGAAGTAACAAAGTTAGAAGAATAGGATGCAAAAGAAGAAGGAGAAAATAAGGGATAGGTGGAAGATGGAGGAGAAACAATGGGTACATGAGCTAGATGAAGAGAATGAACATAATCATGTAGCCATTTAGGAGGGATATGTGAGCAAATAGATTGGCAAACAAGTGGAGAAACATGAGTTTGAACAACAGGAACAACAAAAGAAGGAACATTTAAAGAAGGATCTATAGAAGGAAAACCATAAGTGATGTCATTAGAAGGAAAAGAAATAGAAGGCAAATTTAAAGGGGAAGAAAAGGAATCAATACTAAGAAAACTTAAATTATCCACATAGTCAATGCAATCTTTATAAGGAAATTTGTCTTTGAAAAATATTACGTCTCTCAATGCTTTCTATATATCAAAGACTTTATAAGCCTTATGCCCATAAGCATATCCCAAAAAACACACACTTAATCCTTTTATTAGAAAATTTATCCTTAATACCACTAATCTTAGGAATGAAACACAAACAACCTATGATCTTGAGATGATCAAATGAAGCAACTTTGCCAAAAAAGTACTTCATATGGAGTTTTCCAATCAAGTATTGTTATGGGCATTCGATTAATCAAATATGTTGCTATTAAAACACAATCACCCCAAAATTCCAAAAGTAAACTAGCATGAATCTTAAGAGCCCTTGAAGTCTCCAACAAATGTTTATGTTTCCTTTCTACTCTCCCATTTTGTTGATGAGTATAAGGAACTGATTTTTTATGGACAATACCAAAGTCTTGAAACAAAGTTTGACATTCCTTAGAAACAAATTCAATTCCATGATCACTTGTAACAAACCGAAGACAACAAGAAAAGTGATTCTTCACATATACTAAAAAATTCTTTAAAACATGACATGGTTGTGATTTACACTTCAACAAATATGTCCATATTACATGAGAAAAACCATCCACCAATATGAGGAAAAATTGTTCTCTACTATAAGTTAGTACCTTATAAGGCCCCCATAGATCGATATGGAGTATCTTAAACAAAGATTATGATGTATTCAAGTTCTTATGGAAAGGAAGTCTATGTGTTTTAGCTGGGAAACAAGTCTTACAAAAGAACTTATGAAAATCAAAATGTTTACAATAGCTTACATGTTCTAGCTTAGACAAAGATGTATGCCCAAGACAAGCATGTATCAAAGACAATGAAGAAAACTTAGAATCTGTAACAAAATTGTAGTGACATGTAATAGATGAGATACAACTAGAATTGCAATCAGACTTCAAGATGTATAAGCTACATTTAACTTGAGCTGTAGTTATCACCTTCTTAGACATTCGATCCTGGAAATGGCAATAAGTTTTATCAACTTTTAGCATAAAAGATGAAGTTGATAACAATTTGGAAACTGACAGCAAGTTGTGTTGAAAACCATTAACAAGTAAAACATTATGGAGGATCAAAGAATGATTGTACCAGCTTCTTTGACTTCTTTAGTTAAGCCATCAAGTAAATGAACAAGAATAGGTTTTGAAAGTGTTTGTTTGGTACGAAAGAGACAAGAATAAGGAATCATATGATTGCTAGCCCCTATGTCAACTATCCAAGAACCCATGTCATTTGCTAAAGCTACAAAACAAACAATAGAATGAGTACCTACACAATTAACAGCAACATGACTAGTACGTTCTCCATCGTGTCTACTACATTTTCATCATTTTACAAACTTCCGAAGCAATATTCTATATAAGACTTGAATCAACATGAGAAAAATCACTATTAGAAGCCATATTAGCAATATCAATGTTATGATCAAAAGGAATATTGTAACTTACAGTCAAACTCATATTGCCAATAGCATTTCCTCTACTATTAGCCTTTTTTCCTTTCCTTCCTCAATACCACTCTAGATATCCAATTAATCCAAAACACGATTGTAAGACCCATAACCAACTACTCGGAATTCCAATCGACTAAAAAAATCCGATTGAGCCTAAATTATATAGTAAAGCTAGAAATGTTAGCAAAAATTCTCTCGTAAGTTTGAATTTAAGAAAATAAGTAATAAAATAAAATAATATAAAATTTTTAAATTTTAAGTATATTACTCGTTATTTATCGAAAATGTGTAAAATATATTATGATAATTAACAAATTATTAGAGATAAATTATATGCACACTAAAAATCATAAAATAACTTAAATAATATTTAAGAGTATTTATTTATACCATATATGAATTTATGTGTAGATAAAAATACATGTAATTACTTAAAATACACGAAATGTGCTAATAATTCCCCAAGACCTCTATAAATACTCCAAATTTTTCAGAAGCTCATTTTGGATGTCTGAAATTTTAGAAAATTAGAGAGAGGCAAAATTGAGAGGAAATTAGGGTTTTACAAAAAAACTATGCAATTTGGGCTTCTAAGGAGAAACCAGACCCGACGAGCAATTGGAAGTAGACGGTCACCATCACCACACGATGGTGGCAACGCCCAAGTGGGTCGACATACCTTTGGCCACCGACGATGGCCGGAGTCACCAATTTTGGTGAGTTCCAATTTCTACCCAAGTTTTCTTAAATTGTTAAAATTATCAAAATCATTTGGAAAATTGTGAAACTTATTATTCTAAAATATTTTTGTATTTAGTTTTTAGGAAAAATATTATTTTAATGAAACTATGTCCCGTGATATATGGTCCTTA
The DNA here is from genome assembly GCA_024138015.1 of Lumnitzera littorea. NCBI lineage: Eukaryota > Viridiplantae > Streptophyta > Magnoliopsida > Myrtales > Combretaceae > Lumnitzera > Lumnitzera littorea. Next base: position 105,636,217 of record JAMXBB010000001.1, on the reverse strand, counting down.
AGAAATCATTCAAAACCGAGTATATTTCGATTTAGAAATAAATATATTTAAGAGTATAGTTTGAAGCTCAAAATTTTTTTTAGACTACTTAGTGATATAGAACAGTGCCACGAAGCTCTTTTTCAAAAATGAATTTTTGAAATTTTTAAATAATTTTTAGGCCTTAAAATGATGCATAAAATGGCTTATTTTTTGTTATTTAAGTAATTAAATAGTCAATTACTAATTTAGTGAATAATAATATGTTTTAAGATGTTAAAATTTGATAAAGTATGATACTTGTAGCATTTAGGGTATTAGATGTAATTATTAGGGTAATTATGTAGTAAATAACTAATAGGGAAAAATAGTAAATTTTAACTTAATTTTGTAAATTAAGGTAATTAGGTGTAAAATCTTATTTGGGATGAATTTAGATATTTTGAAATGTTAATTGATGTTGGAAGTGGTAATTAGAGTGATAGAAATATTATATGTGTGTTATGTACATAATAGGTGATAATATATAATATACAATTATTACGAATATAATAAATAGAAAATATTAGAATAAAAATTGATATTATATAAATAATAGAAACATATAATAAATATTATGGAAAACTTAAATTTAGGTAATTATATGAAGAATGTAAAAATTTCTCACATTGAGAGTAAATTCGATACACTAATAAGGATTTAAGTGTATCGGGTAAAATAAAATACTGACTAAGGTAATTATGGTATTTAGGATATCTAGAAGTAATGTGATTAATTTCACATTATAGGTTGAAATGTGTTTTTAGGGTTCGTGTATAAAACAGTATTTAGAAATTGAACTAAAACCTAATTTAAAAATCGATACGGAAACTGAACTTGAACTTAGCCCCAAACCCAGAATAATTGTAAAAGATTTGAGAACCTAAATAATTGGACATATTAAACCCTAAACTAAAGATAACAATAAGTGTTATAGGATAAAAACTAATCTATAACAGTTATATGAAAACTAAGACAACATTGGTATTATAGAGATGATAAGCTATGGCCTGAACGAGTCAGACCTCGAGTAAGCAAGCGAAGAGTCCAAGTAAGTTGAGATTAATACAGTGTTATATTTTAGAGACTTGAAATTGCACTTGATTGTACTTGCTCTGAGCTGATGATATGATTTTAATTTGGTTCTTGGCTTCTATTGTATTATTTGTATGAAATGATTGATCACCCTAAATTAAATCTAATCAAATATACAACCTGCAATCATAAATTGGACTTGCATAGTAACCCATTAAGGGAAACCTAGAATTCTCTAGCCAAATACCGATCCCTTCGAAAGGAATAGTGCGAGATAGCATAATAGGTCCCTTCTTCATCTTTAGTCGAACTAAGTAACAGATGAAGAGGTCGCGGCAAGGATAAAGTCAATGGTTCAAAAGTAATTGTGGGAGGAACAGTGTCTCCATTACACAAGCTTGGGTTTGGTCATGAGCTGTTGTATTAATAGCAACTCCTCAACCCGGATTAAAGCGGGCGCAATTTCTCTAATCTCACGATGGGCCGAACAACGTCATGCGATGGCATTTACTTGAACATGCATTGCACCTAATAAGTTGGTTGATAATCTTGCTTATGTTTGTGGTATAGTTTTAAGTCCTCCATCCCGATTTATTGAGTTATGGTTGCTTACATCCCTATAGACGTCATTACAGGTACTGGCTAAAAAGCGGTTTATAACTACCCTGAAATTAGCAACTACTAGATCGTGGAGAGTAAGGAAAAACATTTGAAGAACAGACATATATTTTTAAGGTCTAAGTTCTTATATTAGAATTTTTCATTTCTGAATAATGTATTAACTAGAAAATAGATTACGATGAAACGTTATAAACGTTAATTGTAATAACTGAATTCTAATGTATATATATATTTTCTTACTTTCTTAGGTAAATGACTTATTAAAATTACAAACTATTTACTTCAAAGCGGGTTAGTCATAGACGTCTTATGTAGATCAGGTCTAAGATAGTAGTTGTAAGGCCAACTTCTATCTTAAAATGGTTTACACGGCAAAGCTGTTATGATTCTACTGTTCTAAGGCGTGACAACGACTAAATGGTATGTCCTTCTTACCTACAGTTTTTGCAATAAGGTTTCCCTAGTTTTGTAATCTTAGAAAAAGTATTAGATGCCTTCTATTTAACATTAAAAGCAAAAACCTCAGCATTTGCTAAACTCAAGCTAGTAAATTGTTTTTGCTTTTCCACTTGCAACACCAAACAGAATGTTCCGTTTACTAGTGGTAAAGGATCATACGAAAGAATTTGACTTCGCAGTCCTTCAAATGTTTCAAATAATCCCATCAAAAATTGAATCAATTTTGTTTGGGAATCAAATTCAACTAACTTCTCCTTAAGATCACAAGTATCGTAATTCAATCCACCACAACTATATGTAAGATAAGGTTTCAACTCTTGTAATTCCTCCCAATATTTCTTAAGCTTGTTATAATATGTTATAGCAATCATATTGTTTTGCTTAAGATTTATCAATTCATGTTGCAATTGAAAAATAAGTGGCCCATTCATCTGACCAAATTGCTCACACACATCATTCTACAATTCCAACGATGACTAAGCATATAAAAAGCTTTGTGAAATATCAGTTATCATGATATTAAGCAATCAACAACTCACCATATAATCACTACGCATGCACTCAATATAACGACCTAGCCGGAACTCCTCTCACCGAGGTATTGTCCACTTTAGCATGGAACACCGCATAGTTTTGTATCCTGGTACAGTAACATCCCAGGAGGTCACCCATCCTAGGATTGCTCTAGCCTAAGCACACTTAACTTCAAAGTTTCAATGTACTCCGAGGCGCTACACTAAAAGACACCTCGATAATTAGAGTTCATTCTCTAAGTATGTAAAGGGTATTAGAGAAATGTTACGCCCCAAAGTTGCAGAGTCGTAATAATCCCATCGTGTAAACCAACCTATAATAAGAATTGGCCTCACAGTGGCTATTATAAATATGATCCACATAAGGCATCAACGACTCCTCGCTTTAAAGTAAACAATTCAATTAGGATTTTTAGCTAAAATTTATTGTAAAAGTAAAATCTTAAGTCATGTATATATAATCACATTCACATTATCATAAGATTCCCAAGAGATCTTACATAATACAGCAATTAAATAATATACATATCATATATCAGTTCTTTATCCTAAGGATATTAGCAAGACTCTAAATAAGACTTGATCTTTTGCTAATGAATCCTTATTCCCCATAACTTCAAAAGAAATCTAACCTCTAGGTAATTGTATCATAGCATCACAAATTAGAAGTTAAGACTTACAAAAAAATCCATATGCGTATGAGCAATTACAATTCAATAAGTTGAATTGGAGACTTATGAATGTATACAAGCACAATCAAGGTTATCAAGCAATTATTTTCATGAAATACAACAAATAAGTACCATCACACAACATAGTCCGGTCCGTTGTAAAATCAGAGTAAATTTACCCGCTCTAATCCGGGTTAAGGAGTTTTCATGTTATGCAACAGCTCACAACCAAACCAAACCAAACCCAAGTTTATACAATAAAAACACTACTCCTCTTAAGATTATCCTTTGAACCAATACCTTCATTCTCACCGTAACTTCCTCTTTTATCACTTAGTTCGACTAAGGATGAGGAAAAGACTAATTTGTTATTCAGCACTATCTTTTTTAAAGATGTCAGTATTTGGTTGAAGAATCCTAATGATCTCTTACAGGGTTACAATGCATGTCTTTTTAGGGTATTTAAGTCGATTAGGTTTATATTCGATTTAGGGTGACTAGACAATTTCACACCATTCCAATCACAATAGTCATCAAACATAACACAGATTTCAACACGAAATTAGATACACAAGCAAATGCATAAGACTACTTACAATCGCAATCATACACAAACCTAAATCTCCAAGTACTTTAAAATACAATAAAGCATTAAACCCAACTTACTTGAAATTCTGAGTCACTTAACCACTTGCCATAAGTTGATTCGTCTCCGTGTGTCATATAATATAAACACACTCTTTTTAGTACTTATACTTATATGATACATATTTTAAGTTAGGATTTAACTCAATTCTCTTTATATATCTATCATTTACCAACAATTCATCTCACGTTAGTTCAAGGTTCGATTTCCGAATCCGATTTTAGTTTAGGTTCTAATTTAATTTCAACTGTGAGTAATCCTAAAATACGTTTCAAACCCTAATGTGAAATTAATTACATTAAGCTTAGATATCCTAATATCATACTAGGTCTTAATTTAGTATTTTAACCCACTTGATACACTTTAATCCTAATTAATATATCATGTTTATTCTTGATGTAAGAAAATTTTATAATTTTTATGTAATTGCCTAAAATTAATTTTTATACCAGATTTAGTATGTACTGATATTATTATTATATTATCCAATTTAACCTATTATTTTACATTTATTAAAATTCCAATTTCATAAATTACTAAATTACTCACAATTACTACATAATTCCCATATTAATTGCAATTAACACTCTAAAAGCTAGGATTATGTTTCCACAACTGAGATTAATATCCTTAAATATCTAATTGCCTTCTAAATCAATAATTAGTCATTTAATTACTTAATTAATCCAAAATTACTCATTTTTCTCATTATTTTAGGACTAAAAAATTACTTAAAAATTTCAAAAATTAATTTTAAAAATATGGCTTCATAGCACTGTTCTATATCACTTAAGTATTCTACAAAAAAAAAAAAATTGAGCTCCAAAATTCACTCTTAAGTTTATTTATTTCTAATTCTAAATATACTTGGTTTTGTTCAATTTCTTAAGAACCTTATATTTACGGACATGATTAAACTTAATCGCTATTTTTCCCTAAATCTACATATAACAAAACATCATAATAACAAATCTCATAATTTTTCAGGTAAAATTAATGATTTTACTAAATTTTGCAAAATCGACTAAAAAATTAGACTCATCTAACTCTTGGGTTTCTAGCCACCAGTGATGGCTTAGGGGTGGTCAGACGGTCCAGAAGGTAGGTTTGGGGTAAGGTGGTGGTGGTAGTGGTGGTTCGATCTATGGTGGTGATGATAGTTCGGTCCCAAGTGATAATGATGTATGGATTCAACCTACTTACTTTAAATGCACAAATTTAAGAAAAAAAATATATATTTTACGTATTAGGAATAATTATTCTCATTAGTATTTTTATAAATATAAACAAAAAAAAGATAGATAAATTCAATTTTATTAGATACTTAATTTCAAAATAAAGATATCTATAAAATTATATTTATATTTTTTATATCTTATTCTTATTAAATATAAAATTTAAATACATATAAAAAAAGGATACTAGAAAAAAAAAATCTCAAAAAGAGCACGATTACTCGTTAAGGAAACGTACGGATTGCCAATGAAGCACCGGACATCTTTTGCTGCCCCCGTCACATCAGTTGCTGCCCAGCAACGACTCCAGCCACAAAAACAGCCAAAATATCAACGCTGTGCTCGGAACCAAATTGCAATAGTATATAAAAATGAAGCACGTTATAGGATATCTTAGTTTATCAATTATATATCAAGTAGGACCGTGAAGGAAGGGGATAGAAGAAAGAAGCATAACGAATGGCTTCAGTAGTCGGAGGACATGAAGATGAAGAAGCACAACAAGCTCCCACGGTGAGCAACAAACAGGTGTTGTTCAAGGACTATATTTCGGGTTTTCCTAAAGAAACCGACATGTACATCTCCACATCCAGCATTCAGCTACAGGTCCCAGAAACCTCAACCAACGCTGTTTTGGTGAAGAATCTCTACTTGTCTTGTGACCCTTACATGAGGACCCAAATGACCAAGCATAATCTTCCCGGTTATGTCCCTCCCTTCACCCCGGGTTCGGTCCGTCTCTCCACCCTTATGTTCTTTGCGTGCTTATTAATCACTCTACTTTCTTATATACTATAAGAATACCTTACTTAGTATGACTCAGTATCCTGTTGTAGTTGTTTCGATCGGTACCAAGGATGTTCTCCTTATATTTTGTGTGTACACATGAATATTAAAATAGGCAAATTCTTGTTTCATCCGTTCCTCCAAATGAAATAGACCCACCTCTTTCAAAATCTTATACTATTAAAATACTTTGACCTGATCTATTATTATATATTGAGTAGACTGTCTCATAAAGGCACAACATCGAAATCATTACATAAGTTATTTTTTGTTTTGAAGTTTGAAATTGATATTTGTCACATTTAAATGGACTTTTGCACGTCAGATTGCTTTTACAAAGATGTCGTGACAAAGGCTTATTGATCAAAGAGGTACAAATAGAATGACAGCCATTAGAAGGTGATAAACTTGATCGAGTAAAAGTTTGAGTGAGTATGGTATTTGGCAGCTTCAAGCTCCAGATCTAAAAATTAAAAAGGCTCTCAAGGTTCATACCTCTAATAAATGGAGGATCTATTGGCCTACCATACTAATCGCTTGAGCTTAGATTTCCGTATATTCAAAACCATTCTATTGAGTTACATAACGTAAAATGGACATTACTGGTGCATGGTACTATATAGCTCCTGTAGTAAGAGATTGCTTGTTGAATCGAACGAGACAACTGACAAGGTATACAATATGGTCTCTAAAATAGATCTTGATCATGAATTTCCCATTATTAATGTGTTTGTTATGGGTAAGGATTTTTCTATGCTTAATCTTCATGTTTTTGGATGGTGCAGCCTATGTGGGGACATGGAGTCTCCAGAGTTGTGGCTTCTGGGCATAAGAATTTCAAAGAGGGAGAACTGGTCCGAGGAATGACTGGATGGGAGGAGTATACTCTAATTAAGGAACCGGAGAACCTGCTTAAAATTGAACATACAGATATTCCCCTTTCCCATTATACTGGCTTTGTTGGTATGACTTAAGTCCTTTGCATTTCATCTAACCTGTTCTTGATCTTAATATTAAGAGGAAACAGATTGCTTGTATAATCCAAAGCAATAGTTATATCATCAAAGCACACTCGACAGACTTGTGAATACTGCTTTTATAAACTGAACGGGAGATGATTCTCAATGTATTACACCAAATTCAATTTTCGTTAGGAACTAATTACCTTTCAGCTTACGCTCACATGTTGATCTAATTATTGTTGATTTGTAATCATAGGATTCCCTGGCTTCTCGGCTTATGTTGGTTTTCTTGAGTTATGTGCTCCTAAAGAAGGAGAAGCAGTCTTTGTTTCAGCTGCATCTGGTGCAGTTGGCCAACTTGTTGGCCAGTTCGCAAAGATGGTAGGGTGTTATGTCGTTGGCAGTGCCGGAAGCAAAGAGAAGGTAAAGACACGCATACATGTGTAGTGATTTGGAAAAATTGCCAGAACTACCACGTTATTGCATTTTAGCTCCTCTAATCAAGATTGCTCGGCCTAGTGATTCAGGCTTAAGAATTTAAATGAGAAATAGCATAAGGTCTTGGATTGTAATCTTACCGTGGCTAATTTTAGGGTACCTATACTTCATAAGTTAAATCTTAATCAATGTAGAAGCCTTATAAGATGGGTGGTAGGTCAAATGGGTGCCCATCTCGAATCATGAAGGTACTAAAACGATAACAAGATTGCTTCAATTATTAGCAGTTGTCTACATTTATTTGATCAACAATTTCATGAGCTTGCGGTTTTCTTGATGATTCACATGCATACATAGACCAATTTCCTACTCTACTTGAAATTTACAGAGGCTGCATATGCATTCAGTTGTGTTTCTAATATTTATCTACTTTTTATGTCCATTAGGTTGATCTACTCAAGAGCAAGCTTGGATTTGATGGGGCTTTCAACTATAAGGAAGAGCCAGACTTGGATGCAGCTCTTAAAATGTTAGTATCAACCCCAACTTCTCTAGAAGTTTTACAATAACCGAGAGGAACAGAACAGCTAGTTTCTAAACACGTGAATGCTAAGAACTCATCGGATAGTAACTGATGATTGTACTTTGGATTTTAGATACTTTCCAGAAGGGATTGACATCTATTTTGAAAATGTCGGGGGAAAGATGCTTGATGCTGTGCTGCTCAACATGAAGATTCACGGTCGCATTGCCGCTTGTGGAATGATTTCCCAATACAACCTTCAACAGCCTGAAGGAGTCCACAACTTGATGAATATCGTCTTCAAGCGCATCCGGTTTGAAGGCTTCCTGATTTCGGATTACTCTCATAAGTACGCAGATTTTGTAAAGATGATGATCCCTAAAATTAAAGAAGGGAAGATAACATATGTGGAAGACATTGCAGTAGGACTAGAGAAATGTCCGGCAGCTTTGGTTGGGTTGTTCTCCGGTCGCAACGTTGGTAAACAAGTCGTAGCGGTTGCTCATGAATGAATTACTTTACTTGTCGTGTGTCTTTGCTCATGTCAATTTGGTAAATGTCTCCGTTTGCCTAGGAACTGTTATGTTTTATGCTAGTAGTCCTTAGGTTGTGCATCTATCTAAGGACTTTGGTGGTGCGGTATGAGAGATTGCTATGCTGTGTGATAGAAAAATTTATGGTTTTGCAACTGTCCCTTATCCATGTGTAACGATAGAAATCAATTTTTTAGTACTAATTGGAAGCTTGTGAATAAAGTCAGTATCTTATCGTCGGGTTCCAACTAGAAAGCTGCCCAAGTCAGGAGGTTTTGCTATTGCACATATAAAGACAATCAAAACGGGCGAGTATTGGGAATGAAGCCGACAGTTGTGATATGGTGGTGTGAGGGGGAGGGAGAGGAGAGGAAGGGGAGAATGAGAGGTGATTAGGCTTGATGTGCATGTCTTTGGCACTTTTTTCTTTTCTTTTTTCCCTTTTTTAGAATGAAAGATGATTAGGCTTGATGTGTGTGTCTTTAGTCCCACCCCCTTTAAGGGTTTATGGATGATATTGTTTTTATATATATATGTATCATCTGTTTTATTTAAAGATCTAAATTTAAAAATAGTTTAAATCACATTAATTAATTAGATTTGACTTTTTGAACTAAGATAATAAAACTTAAAGTAATGAATCCATGTATTTTGGATAGTGATCTTGAAATACGGTTTTGAATCTAATCTTTTTTAATTTAGTTTATATCAAGAATAATGGCCTCATTGAGCCTACATGAAGATCTCATTTGAGGTCCATTAAAGGAATGGACCAATGTTAACTATTTGCTCATCATCACAAGAGAATAATGTAAGCCCCCCTCTCCTAAAGCCACCGCCCAATCAACTTGTTAACCAATGTTTCCAAATTTATTTCATAGATATGATGAACCAAACATATAATCACAACTAATTTAAGATTAACAAGCACGAAATTCTGAAACATTGCAAATCCAATAATTGCAAATATGTAAAACCAACAGAAGTAACTTATTTGATTATAGTTGCATGCATGACATTGAAATAAACTAAGAATTGAATCGGAATCACATAGTACTTCGTGATAGGGATTGAGCAAACATATTCGATTCGTGGATATGCCATTTTATATACTTGAGTTTTCATACTTTTGACAATTTGCACGGCGACGCTTTCACTTTTAACATTTTACATACCTAAGTTATTTTCCATCCCATCATTGTTGATTTAAAAAAAAAAAAAAAAAAGACGACATAAAGGACCAATTTCAGAACATTCCTGTCGACATATCACGATATATAAATACATTTAAACTCATTCAATACTAAAAATCCATCACACTTGTTGTGCATGGTTTCTTCTTTTTCCTCTTCTATTTTTCTTTTACATTAAAAATTCGTCATCTATTATTGGTCTTTTAGGAACAATTATCATATGTGTATGAACTTCATGTTAAATGTTTCAAGTATAATAATTTGTTTGATTTGATTCTACTAAGCGATTGATTTGGAAAATACAAGGTATTGAATTCTAAGCTACAAGCTGTCGATTTTTTCCATGATTCCATCATTATTTTTGCTAGAGTCCAGTTTTGTGAATGAAAAAGCAGTTTTTAAACCTTTAAACTCAATTGAGTCTCATTCTACCCCAAGTAAAAAAAATATATATATGTTATTGATTTCACATCATGCATCGCATTTCTTACCCTTTCATCATCCATAAAATGATAAACCAGAAACGTCCAAACAAATGACGAAACTTTGAGCTAAAACAATTTATGGTGTATAGCTTTCCAATAATGTGTGTTCACAATCCGTTCTCTAGTCTTCTCTCGTTCACCGTCCATTTTTTATAGACTTTTCTTTCTGGGTTTTTATTGTTCACCGGGCATGCAAAATGTAAAAAGTATCAAAATATAAAAACCCAGGTGTATAAGCCAAATAGCTTGTCAAGGACGTGGCAGAACAGCAATCCGTTAGTTTTATGGGGCAATCATCATTCCGGTAATTCATACCGGATTGCTTGCCCTTGACCAATGTTATAAAGGTCAAGAAGAATCTAGAGAACCTCGCCTCCAGCAATAAAAGTGCAATTTATACATATGTCAACATAGGAATGCCAGCTATGTACTCATAAATATCAATGAATATCAGCGATATTATTTTAGCCATTTACATATGCTTTATACACGTGAAATTAATTCTCAAAATCCTTTAATCATATAAAACCGATGAATGTGTCGAATCATATATATAGTAATAAAATTAGAGAGTACCCAAGTCAATCGTTCAGAAAAGAAAACTAACTATTATTAGAATAATTACCTACTACTCTAATCTAGGTCTATCAAATTAAGAGAGTGACTAGTTACCTAAGAAAATTAAGTAAAACAACTTATTACTATCCGAAAGCTCTATGCATTATAAGCGTGGGTTTGTGATAGCTAATCCTCCGGAAACTTTAACAATTCATGTCAATTGTATATATTACATGGTTTTTGAATGGGGCTTCAGCGAAATTCACTTAAATTTATTTTTATGGTCAAACAAATCAAATTTACTCAGTAGTGAAAACATCCAATTACAACATGTTTTCCTATATGATCGGATACTTAACTACTATCTATTCGGAACCGTTAACAAAGCATTTTGGACATAAGCTCCTTAGGCCTAATTAAATCCAACGCATCTAGTGGTCTAGGGTTTGCTCCTATAGGCCTAAGCCCTAAGCCTGTATTGGTTAAGCCGAATAAGTTCCATAATAGCTAGAATGTATAAGATAAGGATCAAATAGTACGAAATAACCATATTTAGAATAAGTGAGACACGTTGAACACAATGACCCTACTCTCTCATACTTATAAGAGAAGATTTCTCCCACCAATCGACTTCTAACCACCAGCTCTATTTCACTATAAATATTGGGTCATTACATAATGGTAAAACTCTTTAGACTCTACACTCCAAGCTTGCGTATTATTCCAAATCACATTTTACTCTCTAAAGTTTTACTACTAACTTAAATATCGAAGTGGTTATGCCAAACAACTCCCTAGCGTCCCCTCACAGTGTATTATTTTGCAAGCCTTCTATGTACGAAGCCTTCACACCTACCGACAAAAAATCAGAGATGACATTTGGCGCCGTTTGTGGAAAACTAAATTCCTACACCTAAAACCTCAAACACATTAAACACACACCCTACAAATAATTCCTTCAACATCATGTCCTACCGTGACGAACAAAAGAACCAACGGTTGGTAAATAACCAACCTGGGGGCCAAGGGCTATATTGGAAGAGTGCTTGGAGCATATAGAACGCATGGTTAAAGAATATGATGCACAAAACAAACTACTTTGCGCTCGCCTAGAAAAAGCAGAGCGACAAAACGCACAAACCAATCCCCCCGAAGCTTCAGATGCTTACATGGGGCAAAATAAGCTACTTTGCACTCGCCTAGAAAAAGCAAAGCGACAGAACGCACAAACCAATCCCCCCGGAGCTTCAAATGCTCACATTGGGCAAAACAACATCTAGCAGTAACAACAGAATGGCAAGGATTAGCAACCCGATCTACCCTTGCATCAACTGCCAGCAAGGTCTATAGCTACCTATGATCAAGCTTTGGCTAGGAATGAGTAAGAAGCTAACTCGTAGGGAGTGCAAGTTCACTCAGTTGCACACTGAGCTCACCCAGTAGATAATGCTGACCTAAACGAGCTTCATGCTATGATAAGACGGCTCTCCAAGTAGCAAGGGAACAAGGCTGCTAAAGACGCTAGGCTGGTCGCCAGCAATAAGACCCCCTTCACTAAAGGCGTCTAAGATGAAGTATTGCCTTTTAACAGCAAACTTCCGTCCTTAGATCGGTATGATGGCATGGGTAATCCTAACAACCATCTTCTCTACTTTCACACCCTTATGAACCTTCATAGTCATGGGGATACTATAATGTGTAAGGTCTTCCCAAGCACTCTGAAGAAGGCAGCTTGGACGTAGTATAACCACCTCCTCAACAATTCCATTAGCTCCATTGATGAGCTAGCACGGAGATTCAGTCTCCACTTTAAGGCTAGCAAGCCCTCATCTAAGGATGTTATACCTTAAAAGGCAGAGTGAAGGCGAGTCCTTATGCAACTACATGGCTCAATTCAACAATGTTGTGGTTGAGATCCCTCAACCGGAGAAAGGAGCCGCTGTCTATGCTGTGCAGCTCGGCATATGACCTTCGGGAGATTTCTTCTAATCATTTGCAAAGAGCAAGTCAAAGATCCTAGTTAACTTCTAGAACAAAGCCCAAAAGTACATTAACTAGGAAGACAACATTCGCGCCAAGCGCGACGCCAACTAAGAAAAGTCGGGCGGAAAGCAGGACAAAGAAAAATTGTTTGTAAAGGATCACCTCAAGAGTAAGATACTGAGCAAATCAGAGGGAAAGAGTTCTAAGATGAAGAAGTGTTGGGCTGAGCACAACCCACTCCCCCTTCCTATCTATACTCAGTACATGCCTCTGAATAGGCCCATTGCCTAAGTCTATTCGGAAGTGAAGCACTAAAATTTGCTCCAGAGGCTACCTAATATGTGGGGCAGCCCTAATCGTCAGAACTTGAACAAATACTATCAGTTCCACAATGAGCATGGCCATATCACCGACAAATGCTTCCAGTTGAAGATCGCCCTTAAATATGCTATTCGGTGCGGTTTCTTCAAAGAATATATAGCCCATCAGAGGAACGATGATCATTCTAATGATGATGGAGATAGGGCACCTCAGAGATGACAAACTGAAAATGCCCATGTCGACCAAAATGATAACCACTGCAATGACCGCGCCCCCAATGGTGTCATTAACAGAATCATAAGCGGTAGGGAAGTACCATATCCTAGGAGTCAACTGAGCACTAGTAGCTTGGTTAAAGCCCCGTCAAAGATGCTGGTCGTAAAGGAGAAGAGACAGAAGTTAGAAACTTCAATTTCCTTCTCCAACGAAGACCTTGAAGGGGTCAATACACCCTATCAAGATGCCCTGGTGATAAGGATGAGGATCTCAAAGTTTGAGGTCCTAAAGATTATCATAGATATCGGTAACTCTACTGACATACTCTTCCTTTACACATATGAAAGGATGAGGTAGAAGTTACCAGTAAAAATGAAGCCATAACACCATAATCTGATCGACTTCAACGGAAGTACGGTCAAAGCCAAGGGTATCATTACGTTAGACATGGAACTCAGTGATAACAACCACGTGGTATAATGACCCATAGAGTTTGTTGTGATTGATTGCCTTTCTTCTTACAACACACTATTAGGAAGACCAAGCCTGAATCCGTTCAGGATGATCATATCCTCCCTCCATCTAAAGGCCAAATTTCCAACCCTAACTAGGGTAAGAGTATGCAAATGTGATCAAAAGCTCTCACGAGAGCTGTACGTTAGGGTAGCTAAAGGATATGGCATGTTTGCTCTAGAAACTAGCTTACAGGAGAGGTTAGCTGAGAGGGGCAAGCTTAAAGAGAAAATAGAAGACGTCTAGATCAGAACCTCACCTCAACATACTACAAAAGTCAAGATTGAGACTCCAGCCAAGGTGAAGGACGAAATCATCGCCCTGCTGCTGGCAAATTTGAACAGGTTCGCTTAGTTAGTAGTAGACATGCCCAAAATTTCCCCAAACCTAGCAACCCATAGCCTCAACATCAACACCACAGCATAGCCTGTCAGGCAAAAGAAGAGGCATTTCACTCTAAAAAGGTAGGTTGCAATTGAGGAGGAAGTGCAAAAGCTACTTAAGGCTAGCTTCGTAAGGGAGGAAAAGTACCCGATATGGCTAGCCAACCCGGTACTGGTAAAGAAGATAAATGGGAAGTGGTGAATGTGTGTCGATTACACCAACCTCAACAAAGCCTGCCTTAAAGATTGTTTCCCCTTCTCGAGGATTGATTAGCTCATCGATTCTACATCAAGACATGCCCTGCTAAGCTTTATGGACGCCTTCTTGAGGTACAACCAAATCAAAATAGACCCAAAGGATGAAGTCCATAGCTCCTTTGTCACTGATTACAGCACGTATTACTACACCATAATGCCATTCAAACTGAAAAATGCTAAGGCTACGTACCAACGAATGGTAACGAAATTGTTTAAGACCTAAATTGGACGTAATATGAAGGTGTACATTGACGTCATGATCGTCAAGAGCCAAAAGCCCGTTGATCGTGTCAAGGATCTTCAGGAAGTCTTCAACCGGATGGGCATGTATGATATGAAGCTGATCCCTCAGAAGTACGTCTTCGATGTCGAATCTGGTAAGTTCCTCGACTTTCTGGTAATACAAAGAGGTATCAAGGCCAACCCTAAAAAGATTATTGCCATTAGGGGAATGAAGCCTCTAACCTTAGTTCAAGACGTACAAAAGCTCACTAGCATGGTAGTTGCCTTAAGTAGATTTATCTCGAAGAGTGCTAATAGATACACTGAGTTCTTCAAAATCTTGAAAAACCCTAAAGGTTTTGAATGGACCCCAGAGTGCGCCACCACCTTTCAGTAGCTACAGGACTTCCTTGTACACCCATCGGTCCTCTCCAAGTCTATCCATAGGGAAGACCTGTTTTTGTACCTAATTGTAAGCTACTGGGTGCTCTCTTCTATGCTGGTCAAAGAAAAAGGAAAACAACATAGGCCAGTATATTATATCAACCATATATTGCATGGGCTTGAGGTCAGGTACACCCTGGTAGAAAAATTCACCCTGATCGTCGTTATCATAACACAACAGCTAAGGCCTTACTTTTAGGCACACCAAGTAATTGTGCTTACAGATCAACCACTGTAAGTCATGCTGCAGAAACCTGATACGTTTGGACAAATGATGAAGTACGCAATGGAATTGAATGTGTACGGAATTTAGTATCAGCTACAAACGGCCTACAAGCATTAGTGCTGGCCGACTTCGTGGTAGAATATATAAAAGAGGAGGAAGCACCGCTGGGCGATGATAAACCGGTTTGGACTCTCCATATCGATGGATCATCCATCTTGGGGGGTGGAAGAATGGGCCTTATTTTAACCGGGCCGCATAAGGTCACCATCTACTACGCCCTTAAGTTCGGATTCAATTCTAGCTACAATGAATCTGAATATGAGGCGCTTATCGTCAGTCTTAAGCTAGCTAAGGAGATCAGTGCCAAGCATCCACGGATCTTCTTAGACTCTATGCTTATCGTCCAGCAAGTCTGAAGCAAATACAAGGCTAAGAACAATACTATAGTTAGGTATCTTAAAAAAGCGAAGAGCCTCTTAGTAGAATTCCCTTCATGGGACATCAAGAAGATCCCCCTACCAAAGAATTCGATGGCAGATCAGCTATCCAAGCTCACCTCCATTGGTATACAGAAGCCTAAGGTGAAGGATAGCAAAATCTTCATAAAGTACTTATCGAAAAAAAAGTATAACTCTCGGTTTGGCTGAAGTTTTGGAACTGACCACAACAGCACTAGAGCCAAGCTAGATGGATCCCAATAGGAATTATTTGGAGCAGGGCATGCTTCTAAAAGACAGGAAAGAGGCAAAGAAGCTTTGGTATCACATCACCAACTATACACTGGTTGACAGCATCTTGTATCGCAAGAGAGTCAGCCTCCCCTTACTCTGATGCCTTCGAGAAGTTAAAAGGCTGCATGTCATGAAAGAGCTGTACACCAGAGTGTGCAGTAATCACATTTAGTCCCAAGCACTCTATATCCAGGCACTACACAAAAGTTGTAGCCCAACCCCTAATAAGCCTATAGCTGTTCATGCAATGGGGGATTAATATTCTTGGCGCCCTCCCAAAAGCTTCGGGAGGACGGCAATTCATAATTGTTGCCGTCGATTACTTCACAAATTAAGTGGAGGTCGAAGCAGCGGTTAAGATCACAGAGAGAAGTATTGAATCTTTCATTAAAAACAACATTCTATCCCGGTTCAGGGTCCCTTATCCTCTCATCATTAACAACGACTAACAATTTGATATCTCCAAGTTCAAGGAGTTCTACACCAAGCACCACATCACCTTACACTTCACTTCGGTTGCCCACCCCCAATCAAATGGATAGGTAGAGGCCACCAATCGGATCATCTAGGATAGCTTGAAGATGCATGTGGACTAATCTCAAGGTGCCTAGGCCAATGAACTGCCCAATATTTTGTGAGGGTATAAGACCACTCACCATACTTCGATAAGCAAGACCTCCTTTTGCCTAACTTTCAGGTCGAAAATAGTCCTCCCCATCAAACTTGAGCTTCCTAATATTCGAACTTGAAGTTTAGATGCAACCCTTAACAAGTCATCATTGCAAGCTAGCGTCGATACCATTAAGGAAATTAGAGACCTTGTTGTTACTCAAGTAACTACATACCAACATCAGGTCTCTTAGTATTACGATCAAAAGGTCAAACACAAGGAGCTCAAGGTCAACAACTTAGTGTGCCAAAAGCTAGAGACCATAGGTTTGCGCAAAAGGCAAGGTAAGCTAGCCTCCAATTGAGAAAACCCAATCAAAGTTAAGGAAAGATTGGGTAATGGAGCGTACAATTTGGAAAGACTAGATGGAAAGCTCATCATGCATACATGGAGCGTTAATAATCTTTGGCTTTATTTTGACTAGCATTCTATTATGTACATTTTTTCCTCCAAAATGATGAAATAAAAAAGTTGTTTTATAATTGATTGTCTATCTCTATCTTTCGCTCCTCTTCTTTCTATAAAGGCATACGGATCATTCATCGAGTAAGTTGGAACACCACCGACCTAACCCTCCCTTAGGTAACCTCGACAAGGGATAACACCCCTAATAGAGGAACTCCCCCTCTACCAGGCAAGTTGGAATGCCACGAACTAGACCCCTTTGGGTAACCTCGTAAGGGATAACACCCCTTACAAAGGAACTCCCCCTATACCAAGCAAGTCGAAACGCTACCAACCTGACCTCCCCTTAGGTAATCTTGTCAAGGAAAAACACCCTTTGCATAGAGGAACTCCCCCTCATCAAGCAAGTTGGAACGCTACTGACCTGACCCCCCCCCAGATAACCTCGCTAAGGAGAAACACTTCTTGCACAAAGGAACTCCCCTTCATCAGGTAGATCGAAATGCCACCAACCTAACCCCTCCTCAAGTAAGCTCGCCAAGGAAAAATACCCCTTGCATAAAGGAACTCCCTTCTATTAGGCAAGACGGATCATCACCGACCTAACTCCCCACGATTAACCTCAACAAGGGCAAACTCCCCTTACATAGAGGAATTCCTATGCAAATATACTCAAAAGGCAAAGTAAAAGCAAGTGTATAAAGAGGACCTTGCAAAAAATTAATTCATTGATTAATTATTGGATTACACAATGAAGGTCGGCATCCCGGCCTGACTTACAAATGTTTAAAAAAAAAAAAGATAAATACGTTATCTCCTTGGATCGACTAACTCCGGCAACTTAGAAAAGTCCAAGGCCTCAATTTGTTTGGAGCGCTGATTCATCAATGCCTCAGGCAACACGCCTTGACTTGGAGTAGGAGCTAAAGGATGCGAACTAAGAGAAATAGGGAGATCGCCCGGAGATGGATTGCCTCAAGGAACTGCTTTGTAGACGACCTCCTGCTGGGCTGCTGAGGTAGAAATGGATATAGAAGCGCCTTGCTCGATCCCAACAACATAAGGAGTGCCTACAACCATGATGGTCGCTTGGGCAACCTCCCTTTCACCCGCCAGGGCTTCCTTCTTCTTGTTAAAGGTTGGGGAATTCAGAAA
Organism: Lumnitzera littorea; assembly: GCA_024138015.1. Classification (NCBI taxonomy): domain Eukaryota; kingdom Viridiplantae; phylum Streptophyta; class Magnoliopsida; order Myrtales; family Combretaceae; genus Lumnitzera; species Lumnitzera littorea. Next base: position 105,617,994 of record JAMXBB010000001.1, on the reverse strand, counting down.
GTTAAGGAAGCTTAGATCAAGGCCCGAATAATAAGAAAGAACCTCCTTCCTCGTGTAGCATGCAAAGTCCATGGTCAAGTCTTCCAACTCATCCAACCACTCTTCAGTCTTTTGATAATCGATGATCACCTTTTTAACAGTAGCATCGTTGAAGACCTCCCCACTCTCCATTTCGGAGATGATCTCCTCCATCTCTAAAACCTTCTCTCGTAGCCCTTAGACCTATTGCTCCAACCCAACCTTCAAACTGGCCAACTCTAGCAAAATGTCTTTAACACCTCCGGACTTGGACGCTTTCATTACCAACTCGGTTTGTAACCTAACCACTGATGCCGTCAGCTCGGCATTCTCCTTTTCAAGTCGAGCCCTAGCTTTTCCCTCTTCATCTAACCTCTGAGAGAGGTAAACCTTCGTCCTCCAGTCAAGCCTTCAAGTCATTGGCCTTATTGGCCGCTTTCTCAAGATTCTCTCTCTCCCGCTCTGCATCCTTAAGCCTCACCTGAAGCCCTGCCACCTGTACATAAGAGCAACACATGTACTTATTAGCCTTGGAGAATTTTTTCAAGTACTTATTAGTAAAAGTCTTTGTCTCCCGCAATTACTTCTCATATTGGCGCAACACTTAAGATTCTCTCTCTCCCGCTCCGCATCCTTAAGCCTCGCCTAAAGCCCCACCACCTGCACATAAGAGTGATGCAGGTACTTATTAGCCTTGGAGAATTTTTTCAAGTACTTATTAGTAGAAATCTCTGTCTCCGGCAGTTACTTCTCATATTAGTGCAACGCTTCCCTAAATCCCTTTACTTCTTTCCGAGCAGCATCAAACTTATTTAATTAAAGCAACACCTGACCGTAGTACTACAAATTGAAAACAAATGCCACTATTAAAGTAATGATAAGTAAAGAACTTCAACGCAAGAGTAACAAAAACTTACTTGCCATAGCAGCGTGCTCAAGTGGCCCACTGTCTCCATGGGGTCGTCCTTGCCTTTTGTAACGACCCGGTCGAAACTCTTTTCACCTAGGTATTGTTCGCTTTGGCATGAAATGCCGTACGGTTTTTTCCCTTAGTACACAGGACGTCATCCATCCTAGGATTGCTCCAGCCTGAGCATGCTTAACATTGGAGTTTCAACGTACTTTGAGCCGCTATACCAAAAGACGCCTTAATGATTAGAGTTCCTCTCACCTGGCATGTAAGGGGTATTACAATCCACCCTCCTTACAAAACCGATGCCCTCATCTGTTTTGTTACACAAGTCGAAGACAACCATCTTTCAATGCCATGAAGGCCAAGATTTCTTAGGCGACCTTAGTATCACTGAGACCAAGCCCCTTCTTACCCCCAATTCAAACCATCCTAATCTACCACATCTAGAAATTTACCTCCTCAGGCAGCTCAACTACTACATATTCATCCTACCAGCCCTTCACTGAATCCACAAGGTTGCTAAACAGCTTATTTCCCAAGCACGACTGGAGGTAAGGTCATCCCCTACCCTCTTCCACATGTAGAAGTAATCGAAGAGCTCAAGAGTAGCCCTTAACACTAGGTACTCACAAAGCGCCCAGAAAGCCTTCAACACCCTCCACCTATTGAGAGGGACCTACAACAAACTGCACCGATGGTAGTCAAAGAACTCTTTCTCAAAGCAACTCAGAGGGAGGCATTGCCTAAACTCCAAGCACTTCTCAAATACCTCGAAACGCCTCCCCGACAATAGGGCTACCCATTCATCCCTGCTTGGCAACCTTGTCTTCTACCTAGGGATTGCCTCGACAACAAAGTTGTTTACAATCCAACTAAGGGCAAATTGTTTACTTTTTCTCACTCAACCACTAGGCCCCTTACTTATCTTAAGAGCAGAGGGGGTAAGGGAGCATATGCATAAACATCCCTAAGGATGGAATTAATGATCCTAGCTATGTCCAATGCCTCCACAGCCATCTTAGTAGGTTCATCAAGTTATGCTAGCAATGAGACCTCGTCTTCCTGTGTTTGAGGGGGGTCACTCCTTATAGAATTAGAGCTAAAGACATGTAGTAATGAAGGTGAATCAGTCTCACCTCTGTTAGTCGACATGGTTGTAATATGCGAAAAAGGAAGAAAAGCTTGAGAAACTTTTAGAGAAAGTTTGAAAGTTTAATGTGAATGCAAAATTCATAATGGCAGAACAAAGAGATTACAGAAAAGTGGTATCTCATTATGATCTTGCTATTTATAGGCAAACCATCTGGGGAGCCGTACAAGCAGTTATAAGGATCCATATAAACATGAATCCCTTGAAATGATGCATAGCATACACATGAAAAGCGTTTTGATCTAACGATCACCTTTAAAAGGCAAAGCATATGTAGCTATACGTTAGTCTGCTATAACATAACACTTATCACGTCGCATTTAATGCACGGAATATAAGAGAGCAAAAATCACATTTCGAAAAAGTTCTTTTGACAAGAAGTTTCTTCAAGACCCATACGGCTTCTACCTAGTCAACATGATAAAAACATGGTGTAGTTGCGTTTACTCGATTCGTGGCAAGCATTGTTCGGGCAGACCAGTTCGTAGTCTTGAAGCGTCTGCCTAGTAAGTTGCGAGGGCATCCTACTCTGATACCCCAACCAAGGCTCAACCCCATCTGGGTCTTCAACACTCTACTTTGGAACGACTACTGTCCACTTTGGCCCATCCTACCTCGGCCAGCTTTTAGTCCAGACCTACACTCTCATCACGTCGGCACCATAGTGCCAAGTTAGACTCCTTTAAGTCAAATCAGTTACGCTTAAGCAACCCATATATCTCTTCTCCTTACCTTCGCCTCAACAATGAGACTACGAGGGGGCAAGTGTTAACAAGACACTTTAGACATGAGCCCTTCAAGCCCGAGCGAATCTAACACGTCTCGTGGCTTAAGGCTCGCCCCTATAGGTCTAAGCCTTAGGCTTGTATTGACCAAGCCCAATAAGTTCTACAACGGCTAAAATGCATAAGATAAGCATCAAATAGTACGAAACAACTATATCCAGAATAAGTAGGACACGTCGGACACAACAACTCTACTCTCCTATACTTGTGAGAGAATATCTCTCTTACCAGCTGACCTCCAAGCGTCAGTTCCACTCTACTATAATTACCGAATCACTACCTAACAGTAAAGCTTTCTAAACTCTGTACTCTAAACTTGCATATTATTCTAAATTATTTTTTACTCTCTAAAGCCCCACTGCTAACTTAAATATAGGAGTGGTCATGTCAAATAACCTCTCGACGTCCCCTTCAGTATATTGTTTTGCAAGCCTTCCACATACAGAGTCTTTGCACCTACCGACAAAAACTTAGAGACAACAAAAACGTAGAAACAATATCCATTTAGAGTCACATGCAATCATTAATTAATGATTTTAAGATAATCACAATGATAAGTTATATATTTTGTTTTTAAAAGTGTGGCCTATAAAAAATAAAAAAAAAAGTGTGGTAAGTTGCTAATTTGGATTTCTAAGGAGGTTTTAAATCCCTTTCTCATTTTCCATAAGTCCATCCTTGCTTTCCACTTTGTGCTGATGATAATCTAAATATGGGTGCATCTTCAAGATGGAGATGAGAATCCACAAATTGTAGCTATTTCGGAAGGAATGAATTGAATTATAATCTTAAAAAACTTTTATTGTTGCTAAAAAAATTAGTTTATATAATTTCACGATATTATGATATTTTAAGGTTTTTTTTTTCCTTAATTTAAAACAGATGCAAAATTATTCTAGATATTCATAAATAGTAGAATTATGAGTTCCAAATATAGATAAAGTTACGAATTTAACAACCGTACAAACGCTGGACGATCTCTTCTGGGCTTCATATTTGTAAACCATGCTGTTTAATCCATTAAAATCGATCCATACGATAAAAAATAGCTTAAGCTCCACTGACCTGACCATCCAAAATGCTTGCTTCCCGGTTGTTTGTATATACAAGGATAGTGTCCAGACAAAGAAAGCTCTAAAATAAGACCGCCATGTGCCAACAATGGCAGGACCACTGAGATAACCGTTTTATCGCATTCTAATGTCAATTTGCATGTCTAAACTAAAAATATTACTTCCCGGCAGTGCGGACCCCCACCGCATCTCGCCATCCACAGAAGACAACCCTAAACAAAAACAGAACGGAAAAAGGACCAAAGACTTAATAAACATGTGTTTGGTAACAGATCACATCAACGGAAATTAATGCAAATTGAAAGACCTCGATTAAAACAAAAGGAAAAGTAATAACTATTTTTTATAATTATTTTAAAGTATCATTATATATATATATAGATATAAAAATATATAGTAACAACTCAACAAATAGCTATTTCGGTAAAACTATAAATGAATTGCAATTCTTATTTTTCAAAAAATGTGAAATATTCATTTTACTAATCAAATGCAGTACAGTTATGTCTATAATTAAAGAATAGCCAACTCTTATGAAATCAATCAAACATGCCAATTTGGAAAAAAGAAATAAAAGATGGCTAAAACAAAGATGCAAATGAATAGAAATAGGGAGAAATGAGGAGAGGGAAAAGAAAAAACACTTTTAAGTTACGTTTAGTTTGTCCTTTTTTTTCATCTTTTCAGCGTCTTTTTTATAACCCCTTTCAATCTTGCGTTTAGCAAGAAGAAAAAATCAAAAAGATAAAAATATAATTTCATATATATCTTTCTTTTAAATTACAAATTCCTATAAAATTGAATTTATTTATTCTTTATTTTATTCATATTTACAAAAAATATTAATTAAAATAATCATCTATAATGTACAATTTTATAGGAATTTGTAATTTAAAAGAAAGATATATATGAAATTATATTTTTATCTTTTTGATTTTTTCTTCTTGCTAAACGCAAGATTGAAAGGGGTTATAAAAAAGACGCTGAAAAGATGAAAAAAAAGGACAAACTAAACGNAAAAAAAAAAAAGATAATTCAAACTAAACCTTAAAGTCCAACTTATTTTTCTTCGTGTGAGAAAAAATCATAAGTGGAAATTAACTAAAATTATTAAAATATCCCTAAAATATGTTAAGAGTACGAAGTATATGATATTTCAATAAACAATATAAAAATGAAACATTTCAATCCATTTTTTTCTTGTAAATTCAAATAAAAAGAGGGAGATTACATTCTTCTACTCTCATTTATTTCCATTCATTTTCACTCTTTCTAAAATTGTCAAACATCATGACAATGGATATATATAGTTTCTTCCTTTTCCCCATAATGGGCTTAGTGTGTAACGAGGCTCCTAACTCTTTCAACAAGCAAATTTATCAAGATTAGAAGTAATGTTACTTGGCTAGAATGTTGTCCTACCAAACTTGCTAGCCAACCTTCATTCTTTTAAGGTATTTCCTCTTTTTTAAATTACATCTACTATTAACTCTATTGAAGCATATCAAGAATATTTAAAATATATATATATTACGTCGACTATCTTTAAAAAATTTATAACTTTATCGATGTGCTCCCATCGCTATGATGTAACATTAAACTCCCGTAACAGGTTTAAAAACATATAGACGCCAAATAAGAATCATTATTACATAAACATCTTAGGAACTTTCGATAAAGGAGGACTTGATACAAATCAAAACATCGTAAGTGTACGATTAAAAAAATTGGTAGAGTCGGTATAATTTAAAACGCTTACAACGGCGACTGATGTAGTTAACTAATGCAACCATTATTTTGTATTCCTTTTTCACGGTGATGTATGGAGACGGACACTGTGTTTGGTAAGGTTGGAAATGATGGAAAGCTACCGAAATGAATGGAAATCAGATGAAATTTTATATTTGGGTATTTAAAACGAAAGTGCAAATCGATAAAATAAAGAAAAGCTAGTGGAAAGATTCTCAGGATTAATTTGTTTTTCTCTATTTTTGGAGAAAAGCTGGTGGTAATCAGATACAATCATTAAAATAACACTGAAAGAAAAATTAAAAGTATTAAAAAAAAAAGGATATTTTAGTCTGTTTTATAATAGTAAAAATAAATATTTCATTCAATTTTCCTTCATTTCCAATTTAATAAACTAAAAATATATATAAACTATATTTCTTTCTTTTCATTTCCTTTCTTTTCCATGTATTCCCCACTTTCAGCTTTGTTTACGATTGCCAAACAAAGAGCATTGAGTACGTGGAATTTTTTTTTTTTATTTCATTTATTCAGGCATTTCTAAACATAAGCAGCCATCATGTGACTTATATTTAAGTCTGATAAAAAAAGTTAACTAGTCCTTTTACATTTTTTTAAAGTAGCATTATGTATTTTTTAGCGGTAATTAGGTGGTATCCAATAATTTTTACTATCTACCAATTTTTTACTCTTTTTTTTGGTAAAATCATAAACAACTTGAGTCAAGATGATAGAATACTAAGTTCGAAATCAACTCAAGTTAGAAAAACTCAAACTTAACTTAAACTCGATCAAGTTTTAATCTATAAAGCTTAAACTCATCTCAAAATAAAACTCATTAAATTTGAGTTCAATTCGATTAAATTTATTTATATTTGATAATCTTTAAGATATTATAACTTTAATTAAAATAATAATAATATTTAAATTTGATTCAAACTCAAATTTCGAGTTTAATTAGGTTTATGATCTTGTCGAGTTAAGCATCACAAAGATCAAGTTCGACTCAATAAGTTAATCGAGTAATTTGAACTTAAGCTCAATTCAATTATCATCAAATTAAATTCGAATAAATATCGAGCTAAACATTATCCAAAATATATATATATATATATATATTTTTATGACTTGAAAGTTACTTTTTGACAACTTAGGTGAACTATTAATAATACATCGAGTAGGACAGTTTAGCAAGGAAACAGAAGTAAGCATAAGGAATGGCTTCAGGAGTTGAACGACATGAAGAAGCACAAGTGAGCAACAAGCAGGTCTTACTCAAGGACTATATTTCGGGTTTTCCCAAAGAGACTGACATGTACATCACCACTTCCAGCATTCAGCTGAAGCTCCCAGAAACCTCAACCGATGCGGTCTTGGTGAAGAATCTCTACTTGCCTTGCGACCCTTACATGAGGAACCGCATGACCAAGCATAATCTTCCCGGTTCCGTCGGTCTCATTTTCGATTTCTCCGAAAACTTGTATTATTTGCATGTTAATCGTTCACTCTACTCTCTTCATAATACATATACAATAAGGGTTACCTGTAGTTTAGTATTTGCGTAGATTGTAATACTATTTAAGTTACACACCCTTATTGTATGTGTATTCTAGAGGAAACTATTACTGCATCAGAGAAGTAAATTTTTCCATGTTGATGTTCTTCAAGCAACGAAAGTGCGATATTTTAGAAATTCGTAGTAGTAAGAGGTAATTTATTTATTCTTAGTATTCTGTAGTTGTTGTTTTAATCGGTAGCTAATAATCTTCGGTAGAAAGTGGTGATAAAATATTGTTTAATGTATAAAAACAGGATAATCTCCTTTTCTTTTTCTTTTTCTTTTCCTTGGTTTCTGCTTTTATATTATATTCAATTGAGCCACCATCCTTGGAAAATGAGCTAGGTTGTTCTCAGCTTTTAGTACTTTTTTTTTTTTTTTTTTTGGAACAAACCAGCTTTTAGTACTTTATGTGGACACATGAATTGAAACGCAATTTTTGTTCTTATGTGTGTATGTACGGTTGGAACTTGGAGGGTTTTTGCCCCCAAAATGAATTTGTCTGCCTGCACTGATTATCACTGCACGTGAAATAGACCCACCTCTCCAAAGTTTTGTTCTATTAAATCACTTTGACCTCCCCTGTTATAAGATAGTGAAAGGAGCACTTCATGCACCTAATTCTCAAAATACGTATGTGGAAAGTTTTATCCATCATTTCGGTTTACATTTTGGGCTAGCACTTTTTATAGATTGGACTGGTTAAGATTGTCTTATTAAGATGCAGTATCTAATTCCCTACACAGACATGGACTCTTTTCAATCTTACATGCGAAGTTTAAAATTATTATGTGTCATACTTGAATGTATTTTTACTCATTGAATTATTATCTAAGTAATGTTTTGAAAGATGTCATAACAAATACTTATTGGCCAAAAAGTGTAAGTAGAATGATGCCCATTAGAAAGTAGTAAACTTAACAAACAAAAATTTAATAAGTCTTGACTTTTGTCGAAAATACAGAATAACACGTGGCATAATACTTTATTAGTATATTGACATAGCATAAAGTTGCATAAAATTAATCAATAATTTACATTTTAACCAATAAACGAATAACATACGCTCACTCAAATGTCTATTACTTATGCTAATCCCAATTGATTAATTCACCCAGTTTAATATATAGAAGACAACTTCCTACAACTTGGGCAATGTGGGACTTGTAAACATAGAAATCACTATTTTGCAGTCAAACATACATGAAACACCTTCTTTTTTATCTATTTTCTTCGGGTTCATTTATTTTCTTAGTAAAACATGCTCATATTCATGATTTTCATTTGACCTAGATTAAGAAAGTACCATATTTTCTCTTTATAGCATCATAAAAACAAATTAAAATAGAAATATGCAAGTATACGCTTGCTACATTTAAAAAAATAATAATAACTCTAGTGGGCATATTTTGATGGCTATTTTAAACCATTTTTGGAAGAGCTTTGAAAAAAATTTATACAATGGTAAAGTTCTCTTAGAGTAGATTAGAATTAAGAGGTTCTTTTCTAATTTGGAAGTGATATGAAATAAGAAAAGCGAAGAAAAATCATGTAAGTATGATTGGTTGGTTTTCATGCAGAGTTTGTTTTGATTTTAATTTTGCAAGTCCCACATAGATAAAATCATCAACAGTTATCTTTTATATATTAATTTAGATCCGTAAGGATATAACTTGCCTGAAAGGGTTTTTGTTGCTCTTTGCTACATGTTAATTTATACTATATCAGCTAACGGAGTTAAGTAAGATAATAAAGTTGCTCAGAGTTCAGTAAGGTAATAAAAATGATAATGAAAATTTCAATTAAGTATTAAATTGAACTTTTGAAAGTACAGATATATATTTAGATAAAGTTTAGGTAATAAATACAATATTTATCCAAATTTAATTAAGTATGATATTTACCAATTTCATATTTTAAGTGTAAGACTGACACTTATTTCAGTAGTGGTTTTGATATTAACCAATCCCTTCAATTAAAATTTCCATTTTATGCAAAACTTCATTGAGTTACATGGTGTAAATAAAATAGACATGATTGGTGCATGGTACCCTATAGTTCATGTAGCAAGACATGACCTTTGTAACAATAAATGGTCAGACAAACTGACAAGGCAGATAAGATGGTCTCTAAAATAGATCTTGATCATAATTTTCCCACTGCTCATGAGCTACTTATGATTAAGGAATTTTCTATGGTTAATTTTTTTGTTTTCTACTGTTGCAGCTTGTAACAGGAAATGGAGTTTCTAAAGTTGTGGCTTCTGCACATAAGAATTTCATAAAAGAGGACCTGGTCTGGGGAATGATTGGATGGGAGGAATATACTCTTATTACGGCACCAAAAACACTGTTTAAGATTGAACATACAGACATTCCTCTTTTCTATTATACTGGCCTCCTTGGTATGACTTTCATTTACTACATTCAATTTAACCGTCTCTGCAGTTTAATAATAAGAGGAGAAACATATCGCATATTGTTAATAATAATATAAATTCCATATCAAATTTACAAGTTTGGACTTTTAGATTAAAGAGTTGTGATACTAACTTTGGTATCAAATGAAGAGGTTCTAGCTTCATATTCCTGTATAATTGCTTTACCTTATTTAATTATGTCATCCATTGATGTATTTCAGTCAAAGTCTCAATCCACAAGTCAAGAGAGTATTAAGCAATAATGTAAAATCCACAGCAAATCTACAAATTTAAGCTTTTAGATCAGGGAGTTGTGGTGCTAACCTTAACATGCATATAGGTTTGATGAAATTCATAAAATGAGTACTACCTATTTGTAATGAGTATCTGTTAGCAATTGAGGCCCACCTCAAAAGGCAGCCTCGTTGCATCTATTGAGCAAGTATTAAGGAGGGCTATTAGAGTCCCATGTTGACTCCTTGAATATTCTATGCAGTACTTGCATACTTGATTGGGTGATCGTTTTTCAATCTAGTTTCTACGGTGGGCCAGATTTTTGAACAAGATTTTACAGGGAAGTCCCTGTCGTGCACATGGCAAATATTGCCCATTCTCTCCTGTTTCTTACCAATCTTTAGCTGCTAATCTTGAAGTGCAGGCACATTTAAATTTTCAATGACATGAACGATATATGTATTTTCAATATGAGATGAAAGGAAAGAGACATTTAACTTGGTTAAAATGAATGCCACATATCCCATATTACAAGCAAATATCTTAAATTAGTTTAGTGGATTCTCCACTCTTATTAACCGGCCGTCCGAGTCCCTATGAATGAGATGATTTCCCATGTTATTGCACTGAATTTATATTTGTTAAAGCCTGATAACTTTTCAGCCTATTCTTACGGGTTTATCTAATCATTGTTGATTCCTAATTATAGGAATGCCTGGCATGACGGTTTATGCTGGTTTTCTTGAGTTATGTGCTCCTAAAGAAGGAGAAACAGTTTTTGTTTCAGCCTCATCTGGTGCAGTTGGTCAACTTGTCGGCCCGTTTGCAAAGATGCTGGGTTGCTATGTTGTTGGGCAGTGCTGGAAGCAAAGAGAAGGTAAAGAAATGCTACATGTCTAGTCATATAGAAAATGGTTAGAACTACCACATTATTGCGTTTAAGCTCCTATAATTGATATTTCCTGGCCTAATGATTCAAGCCCAAGAACACGCATGACAGATAACATGAGGTCTTGAAACGTGATCTTTCCACAGCTAATTTTAGGGTACCTATACTACATGAAATAGACTTAATTAATGAGTTTATAAGATGGTGTGTGTGTCAAGTAGGTAACTACTCCAATTATAAAGGTATTAAAACGAGATGAGCCAGCTTTAATCACTAGTAGCCATCTATATGATCCCATGACTTTTGGCTTTACTTGCTGACACAAAAAAATTGCTTGGATTCCTGCTGAAACATACATTTAAATTTTAAAGATAGGGTTTGGAAAACAAGGATGGAGACCGAGTGAATCTCCACTCTCCTATATTTTCCAGTCTGTTACCAAATAATTTTTTTTCCAAGATTGTCATGGACAACTTGAAGATGCAATTATCTAGTCATCATGCATCTAGATATGATACATCCAGTCATGATGATTTCCATGCATAATACATCAACCTATTTCCTGTTCTATTCTGAAATTACAGGGGACGCATGCACAATCGGTCTTCTTTCTAACATCTATCTGGTTTTTATTCATATTAGGTTGATCTACTCAAAAGCAAGTTTGGACTTGACGAGGCTTTTTAACTTTAAGGAAGAAGAGCCGGACCTGGATGCGGCTCTGAAAAGGTTAGTATCAGTTTCAATTGGTTTGCTTCTCTCCTCGACAGGGAAGTACATCTCATCACCTTGCATAAGGATACTATTCCTCCATGGTCAGTTAAGCTTGATTTCTCTAGATGTTTTACTACAAATAAGAGGAATAGAACAGATTCTTATTGCATAAATGCTAAGGATTGATCAGATAAAAACCGATGCTTGTATTTTGGTATTTTAGATAACTTCCCAGAGGGGATTGACATCTATTTTGAAAACGTTGTGGGGAATGATGCTTGATGCCGTGCTGCTCAACATGAAGGCCCACGGCCGCATTGCTGCTTGTGGAATGATTTCCCAATACAACCTCCAAAAGCCTGAAGGAGTTCACAACTTGATGAATATCATTTACAAGCGGGTTCGGATTGAAGGCTTCCTGGTTTTCGATTATTATCACAAGTACCCAGATTTTCTAAGGATGATAACGCCTAAAATTAGAGAAGGAAAGATTACATATGTGGAAGACATTGCCGAAGGACTAGAAAACGGTCCAGCAGCTTTGGTTGGGTTGTTCTCTGGTTGCAATGTTGGTAAACAAGTTGTAGTGGTTGCTCGTGAATAACTTACTCTTCACGCATCTTTTCTCATGCCCATGTGGTAAATGTCTCTTTCTGTGTAGGAACTATATAACGTTTATGCTGGTTGTTGGGCTGTGCATCTGCAATGTAAACAAAGCGTGCGGAGTCAAATGTGTATTTACATCTCATGAGGAATAAAGATGCCACTTAAGGTTAGCTGCCCTTGAGGCTCGTTGCCCTTGAGCTCAGCATTAGAGTTAGATTAACTAATCCCAAAAAACTCCTTTTAACGATTGAAATGTAAAAGATAAAGAATAAATTAATAGCCACCTTCAATATAAATAAAACACGTCAAACATTACAATCTTACGAGAGAGGATTGTGAATTTCGTACTCTGTGAATGGAAATTAAGCGAATAAATTTAAAATGTCAGTGAAACTAATTTGATTAACTTAAAAACTTACGTATAGACTTGAGACATTAGTCGAAAAGATTACATAAGTTTGGAATTTAAAAATATAATAAAATATTAAAAATAAAGCTAAAATCATAAGAAATTATTATATCGTTATTATATTACTGAGTATGCGCAATGTAGATTTTGAAAATTAACGAATACTTAGAGATATATTATAGAAATAATATAATTAATATTGGATATTAAATAATATATAAAAGACATGTATGTACATTGAGTATTATTATTATGTAAATATATATATTCGTAATTATTATAAATACCCAAAATTAACCATAGATCACTAAATAAATTAATACAATTGGAAAAAATAGTAAAAAATTTATAAATAACCAAGTTTGAGAATGCATAGGATAAGAATTTAGAATTTTAACACCTAGCTATGTGCCATTTATACATGTTAATAGAAAGAAAAAAATCAAAAGCCACTCAATTGGAGATATAAAATTATATCTTGCAATTTGGAGCAAAGTTTGATTATTTGTTAGCTTGAAAAAATTCTAGAAGTGGAAAATATAGAGAGAGAAAGTGAAGAACAAAATTTAGAAAATTTAATTGCAAATTTGAGGTTTTACATGATTCTAAGGAAGACAACTAGCTGAGAGTGAAACTAAGTAGTGGTCTAAAGGAGTAGCCAATGACAAAATAGGTCGACACACCCTCTTTTTCCCACAGTGGTCGGAGCTCACGTTTTTGATAAATCACTAAACTTTTTCAATTTCATAAAAATTAAGGAAAAATAGTAAATGATTATAAAAAACATTATGAAATTTAGTTTCACTATATATTTTTGCATGAGGGATTCAAATATCTGATCAGATTTTCAAAATTTTGAGTATAGATATGAGGTCCTTAAAAAAAGCATTCTATACACCGAATTTTAAACAAGTAATTGAAAGATTAATTGATTAGTTTCGACCTGAAATTCTGTGGTTATACTTTTAAGATATTGAATTTTGATATTATATGGTTGAATTGTAAAAATCATGTTGTCGGTTTTGAAGAAAAATTCATTTTCGTCAAATTAGAATGCTAAACGAGTATTTCCAAAAGAACTTTAGTGATTCTTTGTAAAACTATAATGTGATATATAATTATTACCCTATAACAACTTGAAGTGGATTATTATGATTTAAGAAATGACAATTTTTAAGTAAAAAGTTGCTATTTGATGAATTTGACTTTAAATCTTTAAGTTATTATATAAGTGTGAATAAGTATTGAGTATATTGAGAGTTGGTTATATATATATATATATATAATTGAAGTTTTTAGTGGTTATTTACTAATACTATAGAGTGAAAATTCTGAAAATACAAGGTAAGTTTATGTATAAGTTAAATAGTAAGTTGTGATAGTGATTAAAGAGTCAGAAAGTATATTAGAAAGAAGATCATAATGTACTTTAAAGATAAATAACTTGATTATACTTAAAAATAAGCTTTGAGTTAGAAAATAATTGATACCGAAACTTTATAACTATCCTAGAATCAGAATGTAAGTAGGGAACTTCTTAAGTAAAAACCTAACTTACAATAATGAATCAAAATCATAGTCAGAACCTTAGCTAGAACTTAAATTAAAAACTTAGTTAAAATCTATTTCAAGTCAACTAAAAGTTAGATAAACAACTAAAGAACCTATTAATGTCAAAATGTAAACCTACTTAAGAACGAAAATAAGTTCTTACATCATATGTGAATTTAAAACTAAAGTTGCATATTACTTTCTAAGGATTATTAATAAAGATCACAAATACGACATATAGGAGCACGTGACATTATATCCAAGTAAGCTAGGATCAATGCTTAATGGCATATTGAAGTGTCATATCAAGATACATAGAGGAGTAAGAGTGCTTGTTTGTGGTTGTAATTAAATTGTTTATGCGTGTGCTATGTGTATGCTTAGGATATTGATTGTTGATTGAAAGTTGAACTCGAAGTACCGTTTTTTACTTGAACATATATCATATCTTGCATGTATGAACTTAATTGGTCACCTAATAATCTAGACTAATCTTAAGTAGACTAACTTAATATTCACAATAATCCAATAGGGATAACAATTAGATTGTCAAACTAAATACTGATACATTTGTTAAAAATAGTAGAAATGGTTTTTTTTTCCGCCTTAGTTGAACTAAGTGATGAGAAAAGAGATTGGGGAAAAGTTGGGATTAGTGGTTTGAATGTTATATAAGGACGAAAGTACTCTTCATTGCACAAGCCCAAATTTAGTCTGATAGTATCGCATTGAAACTCCTTAAAATCTAAGTTAAAGTAGACAAAATTACTCTAACTCCATAATGAACCAGTTAAATATTGTAAAATGCTATATCATTTGTTTGTTACATTTGTATATAATTAATGATTAAACAACCCTACTTATTAATGCGTTCTTATGACTCTTTTCCTTTTTACTGAGCTAGTTTAGCTCATATCCTTATAGATTGTTCTGCAAGTACAGAATAATACTAGAAGATACCTCATTACACTTGTCCACAAGTTAATTTCGATAGGTTAAGAGTAAAGCGAAGGAATTTAATGAATGGAATGAAGTTATCTCTTTTGTTTTTCTTTTGTGAAAGGATTATAAAGTTCTTTTAAGAGACCTTATAGTCTTTGTTGGCTCACTATTATCATTATATATGTAATAATTTCCCTCAAAAACTTTAGACTCTTGATATTCCTAAGATTATGTAATGAATTAATCTATCTATGAATATAAGAAAATGTATTTTGTAAAATATTACTCTATAGATCTTATATACTACAGGTGCTCATCTAACTGTTTCAAAATTTGTTAAGTTGTTGTTCACCTTGTGTGAACTATATTTATGTTAATGGCTAAAAGGATAAACTTCTAATCTAAATTGGTTTATACAGTAAGACTATTACGACTTCTTTAATTTAGGACGTGATAAGAATCTCTCCCATGTTTGCAGGAGAAGATCTTTCCCACTAATTATGCTTCAACTATCAATACCACTCCACTATAAAATACCTTATCATCACTCAATGGTAAAACTCTCTACACTTTACGTATTAAAACTTACCTATTACTTTTAAGCATTATTTATTCTTCAGTATACACAACTAATTTAAACATCAAAATAGTCACACCAGATAACACCTTGACATTCCCTCATAATATCTTATTTTACAGGTTTACCACACGCAAAACCTAACTATTATCGGCAAATATCCCAAGACAATACTACAGACCAAGAAATACGTCTAGCGACTATCGGTTCAAGTTTAATATATAGATATGAGAAAGGAAAACTTTACACATTGCATTATTTCGCTGGTTCGGCTACAATACTTCGTAACATTTCTTCGTCTTGTCTATCACATCTCATGTGTATCTTGGTCGGAAACATGGGAAATAAAATTAGAGGATAGGGTGAGTTATGAAAAAGTGCTAGAAAAAACAAAACTATTCATTTATTTAAACATATAGACCTATAAACTTTCAGCATATATACTTGGATGGGAAAATTTTAAAAAATTCAACAAAGTTACTCAATCTTCGGTAACATGTGCAGGATATGGGATTTTGCTGAAAATTTCCTTGCCAACGCAAAAACCCTCGAGCATAAAATCACAGGGGAAAAGAATATCCTCGAAGATGCTTAGAATCAACCCCAGATTCCCGTACCAGAGCTAATCTTCCAGTTCGTGCCACCTGTAAGAACAACATTGGTTGAGAACAGCAAGGATCCCAAAGAAGTGGAGATATGCGGTTACCACAAGAAACCTTTAAGTCCATGTTTGGTATGAAGAAAGGAACCAAGAGGGGATGAAAAGTGGGAAGAAAAGTGAGAATTTTAAGAATTTTCTCTTATGAAAAAGAAAGGAAAATGAAAAAGGATGGATTTAGAAAGAAATATTTTTCCTAAGAGATGCACTTTTTTCCCATAGGAATTGGAGCAACTACGAGAGAAAAGTGATAAAGTTCCAATGATAGCGTTTTATTTTAAATTTCTGTTACCTTTTTAGGATAATATGATAATTGTATAATCAAAACCTATTTTTAAATATAGTTTAAAAGGTATTCCCTCCATGTCCCTTCCTTTCCTTTTTCCTTTCCCTTTCCCTCTATCCAAACAAGGAAATAATTAAATCCTTTCTTTCTATTTCCTTCCATTCTAAGCCTTTCCTCCTACTTTCTCTCCACCTCAATTCTTCCTCTCATCCCAAACATGGTGTAAATAAAGCAAGTATTATAGGACTTCACAGAACAATTTACAACACCAAGGCAATAACACAAACTGAAGTAGGGGGTTAATGTAAAAAATACCTCACAAATGCCATAGGGTTCTAATAATCTCTGCAGTGCCACCATTTTATCTAGATCACCGGTAAGCTGTGAAACCAAAATTAAGGTATGTCAATACCAACTAAGACATAGGTGGCAAGGTAACTCATAACAAGAAAAGACATAATGAAGCATAAAGTGAAGAGAGATTGTCCCATGAATAAACAAGTGAAGTTGCATAAACGTATGAAGCTCCTATGTCCAAGGAACATAGGAAGTGTGGAAGCTTTCAGATTTTTAACCACCGCGGTAATGCTACAGAGGCCACGTGTAAGTTACTATACAGATGAACCATGCACGTAGTTACCTTAAATTTCTTTGTTTATGCTGAAAGCAGTCGCACTATAAGCTCCTAGAAAACTAAGTAAATCTTCCTAGCTTTATATATAATACTTACAACCCAAACCTGCTACCTGAATGTGGTATTCATCAACAGAACTATGTACTGCTAGAAATACAGAGATTCAGTATATTCCTTCACATCAGCACGAAAAAATAACTTCAACTATTAAACTCACTTGTTGCGGATTGACAACATTTACGCAGGAAAGTGAATTTTGAGAAAGTTTCATGGTAGGTATTCAATGTTAAATCACAAACATATTTGACTTATTTACTCTACTTCCACACACTTAGAAGGCAGAAAAAAAGATGACTGTCAAATTTCATCAACAGAAAAGGTAACTACAACATGAGTAATCGAAAATAGCCTAGGCAACTTGAATTTAAAAATGAAACATGGAAAAGACCTTTTCAAATCCCACTGTTCATGAAGGCATCATACATAGAGGCAATTTACTATCATAAAGATTGCGCTTGATGTAGATAATCAAGATTATAGGAGTAATTAGATCCTAATAAGCGAAAAATGGACAAGATTTCTAAGACTCACCTCCAGGGTAACAGTATGATCAGACACATCAACAGCCTTTGCTCTAAATATGCTGGCAATGTCAAGGACTTCCCGCCTAGCAGCAGCATTTGCAGCAATTTTGATAAGCATCAGCTCACGCTCAGCAAATGGTATGTTAGTGAGATCACGGACCTAGTCAGCAAACCAGAGTTACTCCACATGCCCATGCATAAATTTCAGTAAAAGTTATTACATCATAACTCATAATTACTAGTAAGTAACAAGCAGTCAAAATGATTTAAAACAATTAACTAAGCATGGTAGATATATCTACATGAGAGCAAAATTACTTTAAAAAAATGAAAAATGTAAAAATGTAGGTGCTATTCGATTAGTATGGTGGCACTCCAAAGAATTTCCTTTAACATCAGATAAACATAGTAATTACAAATGTGTCATATTACAAGAAAAAAGCAATGATATGAAAAGCCACAGTCAAGACAAGTTAGAATCGTCAAAAGTACATAGATGTAAAAGGAACTTTATAACACATCAAACTAAAATGGAAGATTCGGTAAAGAGTATACACTATCCAACAAACTTCTTACTCTTTTTAGCTTAATGACACAAGATTTGTACCGTTGGATTTTCTCCATCTCTTATATACATGTTTATTCAGACAGCTATCCTTTTCAATGTAACTCCAGATTTCTTTTCATCCATGTGACTCGTAGGTTCACTACAGATATTAAAGGGGTGGATCCAGTTTAGCCATCATGTGGAATAAGTTGGTAGTTACTATTTTTGGTGATTTCAGCTACCCTAGGTGCCTTAGATCTACAAAAGTAAAACGTACTTCCAACTTGGAAGCTACCTCACAATGTTTAGGGCCTCCAGTGAAATTGGTCAAGCATATTGCTCCAAGAAGATCCCAGCGCTCAGTTAAAAAGAATCTAGTAAAGAAAATCTCCAAAGTAAATTAGGACAGAATCATGTTGTTATGTTTTGTGGCCATAGAAATTAATTTCCAGTAATTAACTGTGACTCATTCTTGGTAATTGTTTGAGTGCAACAAATGTCTACTAATATTTAAAAAAAAAAAAAATTACACATCTATAAATTGTATGAAAAAAATTTCAAAAATATCAACCTTATATTGCATTTTTAAAATACGACACTCGTAACAATAAGAATTTTGCATTTAAAAAATGCAATAATGGTAAAGTACTATCAAGCCTATATCGCATTTTAAAAATACAACACTACTATTAGCATATTATCACATTTCAAAAATACGATATAATCTTAGTCTAATTTGAAAAAATTGAAGTGATATAAGCATTATATTGCCTTTACAAAATGGGACATATTCATATTAGATCATTATCATATTTATATAGCTTTGGTTTACGATAAATTAAATAGTTTTTCCCAGTTACAATAAAAAAAAGCGTAACTTTTAAGCCAAGAAGAATTTTTTTTATTATTATATATTTTCAAGAATTGATTTTCGAGTACTATAGCAAATTAATTAGTGCTTGCCCGATTGATATCGTCTTGAGCTTGAAAAATGCCCTTTAAAGCCCATTATCAAACACTTTTATTTTTAGGCGTATGTCACATCTCAACATACTTAGAATTCCTATATCACACCTTCAATATACAATATAGGTTTAATATTTTGATAATTTTTTTTATACAATTTGTAATTTTGTAATTTTAATGATAAACAAGCAATTTGCTCTGTTTTAGGTTACCAACCTCATGGAGGTCTACAAGCTTATGAAGTTGCTGCACCAATTTGCGTATTGATTCATCTGTACCAGGTACAACAGTTGTAATGCGAGATATCCCCTCAGTCTCTGCATGTCCCACGGCCAAACTCTGTGAAGAATAGAGCAAGTGTGAATGGAAGATTATAAGCTAGAATGAGAAAGCATAACAAACAAGGGTTGAAAAAAAGATTTTAAAACCTGGATGTTATAACCTCTTCGAGCAAACACCCCAGTCACAACGTTGAGAACTCCGGGAGAGTCATTGACAAGAATCGATAAAGTGTGTGATCGCAGCCCACTTGTCTGAGGAATAGTTCAAATATGATTTCCTTCCCAAAAGAATTGAATAGCATGTCTATAATATCTGCTAAAATTATGTAAAACTAAATTGCAATATAAGCAAACAAGTCATTGCTTGTCTCTCTCCCCTTAATTTCTCTATTATTACCATGCTTAATCTACACCAACCAACCTAAAACCTTTCCAGGATATTCTAGTTCAAGCTCAGCCAACCACAATTTTCCCTTTATCATCATTTGACGCTGAAACAAGGCCCTTTACACCCAAGAGAACAGAGAAAATAAATAAATAAATAAATCATATACAGAAAAAGAGGGTTCTTACATCTTCATCATTGAGAACACCCCAATGAGCATCAAGGACTTGGTTGAAGGAATAACCATCAGATGTCTCCACTGGATAAACATCTCCCTTCAATGAGAAGAAAAACTAAGAAAGTCAAGCCAAATGTTACTGCTACAGCCTACGGCCCATTATCATGGGGAAAGCATATATAACAGATCATCAACTTGAAGAGAGTATTTTTAAGTAAACATGGCAACTGTGGAC
This sequence comes from Lumnitzera littorea, assembly GCA_024138015.1. Classification (NCBI taxonomy): domain Eukaryota; kingdom Viridiplantae; phylum Streptophyta; class Magnoliopsida; order Myrtales; family Combretaceae; genus Lumnitzera; species Lumnitzera littorea. The sequence goes on along the minus strand of JAMXBB010000001.1, from coordinate 105,597,653 downwards.
ACAAAAATCTCATTTAAGCTACAAAGAGAAGTTATATCAGTCCATTAGAAATGTAAAACCTAATGAGTTTTATGTGAGCACAAACCTCTAACTACTGCAATTTATTGAACATCCATGTCAAGTTTACCATATCAGAAAAGATGGAAGAATCTTTCCAATAACCACAGCACAAAATCCAGAGACAACATGGTCATCACCAAAATAATTATTTGGCTATTTTGGTTACTCAAGCAACCTTCATGAATATACATCCATGCCATTGCACTCTATTGAGGATACAATATTTTAGTTGCACGGTAGATGATGCAGACAATTAATAACATGCTTTTTCTTATATAAACCACAGCTAATAGTAAGTCACTACCGGTTTCCAACACAATTGCTAACTAATGCATTTGAAGCTTAAAGGTAAAAAGCACAAGACCAACAGTTGATGTACAATGCAAGGTTCTTGCACAGGGATACAAAGTTGCAACAAATTAGGAAACATTGTGTAATTCTGATAGGAGCTTCTCTTTATTCTTGTCCAATTGACAAATGCTTCAAAAGATTAACCAGACCATGGAATAAACACTTATCAATCAATTGTAAATCCTTTATTTCCCATTGAATTGATTAACAATCATTATGTTTAGTTATAAATATAAAAGGAAAATAAGATCTGACAGCTAATTATATGAGATAGTGCTCAATACATATGTAAATAGGTTTATCCTTAAACTTTCCATTTTTCTGAAGTTTCGATGAAAAAATCCTTCTGCAAACACAACATTTGTTCTTTTTATTTGTAGAAAGACTCCACTCATTTGTTTGAGCAGCTTATTGGTTATTTGCACATATCCTTCATTGTTATTACAGTTTCACAGGTCTATTGTTCTTTTGGTTTACCTAAAACAGAACTTGGTTGAGGAATCCATTTGAAATTTTATGTCGTGAGAAATCTGTGCTTTTATATGCATGCTTCCAGACCTTCTCAAATGAATTAGCATATTGGCCAAGCAGGAAAATTGCCCAGTTCTATCCATACAACTTTCTTCTGTACTTCATACTAAATTTAGACTGGTATGAACTACCCATTTAAAAGCTTAGTATACAGAAGTGATTAATATGATTATGCAAAAGCCACATGTATTTTCACCAACAAGAATTGTCTATATAAAGTAGAAAATTGCGTACCCCAACAAAAACATCATTTTCACCAAAAACCGTCCTGTTACTAGCACCCCCAGCTAGACCATCAACAGGTGTAGCTTCTAGATCTGGATATGAAGCGGCTGAAAATCGCCAAAATGGAGCTGATGCTCCCATCTTTTCCCTTCTTAAAGCAATCTAAACACAAGAATACATCAAACTACATGACTACCATTTCCCATGCTGAAAAGTAATGGCAACAAAACATCATCACATAAATAAAACAAACTCGTAACCTTTCCAGTTCGGGCTATTTCCCTGATACCAAACTTGCTTAAGCTTCTTTGGAGAGCAACCAACTTTCCTGGATCTCCAGTTACCTAAATCAATCCACAAGAAAACTTTACAAGGAATAAACATATCCGAAAATTTGATAAGACGAATAATTTTCCGATTAGACAGTTAATCAAGATGGAGAACCAGCAAATTTGATGGACAAAGCATTGCTTACACATGTAATGTATTCCAACTTAGTACGAAACTCCAGAAAACAATGTCACTCCCAGAATCAAGATGTGTGATCAACTGAGCACAGAAATAATTGAGTTTACTACTGAAACTTCTCCAGGGAAGAGGAGGGGGAAGAAAAGAAGAAGAAGAAGAAGAAGAAAAAACCTAAAATTTTTATATGTTAGTATTTAGCTGGCCTAGATCAATTATCAGAACAGTGATGAAATACAAAAAGTGGATGGAGAAAGTGATGAATGATGACTTGGCAATTCCGATTCTCTTGTTTCCAGTTTCCTGATGTAATATAAGTTGAGAATCTTCCTACATTCCAAAATGTAAAGATGGCTAGACTGAGGATCACTATGTCAGCCTCACAGGGAGATTGTTTAGTTGGAGAGCTCGCAAGTTTAACGAAGGTTGTTATAGGCAATATAAACCAACTAAACCAAGTAGCAATCCTAAGCTCAAACAATGACTCTAGTTTCGAACTCCCTTAAGTTTCAGTGACGGTCCATATACAGAACTAAAAGATATTAAAAAATGAAAGGAATATAACCAGTAGTGCAGTCATCCAAACGCCAAAAAGCACACAGCTTAGAGATGCATTTGTTTAATAGGAACATATCATTTGAAATTATCAAGGGATACCTCACCTGCTTTAATATTAATTACATGAGATATCATCTATGAAGTCCACAAGAGTATAAAAATTAACATACTGCCATTCCCTCTAGCAAAGATGCATAAAATAGAAAAGCCCATTCGTATTCTAAAATACCTGGATTTACTATCCTAAGAAACCCCAAAACATGAAGAGTATAAGGAGCTCTTTACTATCTCTAGATGGCTCCAAGAACTCCTTATACTTGAATTTCTGAGAATGACAATACATTCTAGGGCAAGTGACACATAGTGAATAAAGAGAAACTAGAGCAGGAGGAGTTGATGTTTGAGATATCCTACCTCAATGGTTACGGTATGTTCTGATATGTCCATAATTTTTGCTCTAAAGATGTCCCTCAACTGCATAATCTGGCTAAACAAAAATTTTTACATTGATGTTTGACGAGCAATCACTAATTTACCAAAAACAATACAGGGATAGTACAACACCTCTTGTCGGTGGTCTGGCTCAGCATTGATTTTTATGAGCATCAGCTCACGTTCTACTTGTGGCTCATTGGATATATCTTCAACCTGGTAAGGGATCAAAAATTAGCCAAAGAAATCATACAAGGAAACTGAGGATTCAAATAAGGAAAGGAGGAATTGAAATACACAACTTCCTAAAAGCATGTTTAGGCAGCATAAAAAGCATTATTATTTTCCAACAGAAAGAGCATTCCAGTCTTAAAGCATGTGATCCCCATTTCATAGGCACCAAGTTTTCTACTTAGCAAAAAAGAGAAAGTACTCAGGCATCTTCAGAAAGAAGTTATAACACAGACCAGCGAGCATTTACACTGTCATATCGACCTTTTTGCATGAAAAAAATTATATACAAACAGACAGAAACAAAGGCAGATCCAAAGGACCAAAGCAGAGGTTTTGCATTTCAATCAGTTTATTTTCCTAATTTTGGTAAGCCCTTATTCTCATTTAATCCAATAGAACGAGGAGCACATTTGTTAATCCACTCAGTTGGAAATATATCTCCTTTACTACTCCTAGAATGATTCTCGTTCTTTCAGTGAACATGCTGTCAAAGTAACAAGTTTTTCCAAAAGAAGGCTCACAATCAGGACAAGAATCCAAACAAAGTGAGGGGGATTAAAGGTAGGACATACTTGTCAAAACATACCTTTAAAACATTCAAAAGTTTCTGAAGCTGCTCCATAACCTGTTGCAATGCCCTCTCAGTTCCACACACAACAATTGTAAAAAGTGCCCGGTCCTTATTCAAACCAACAGCAAGAGACTCTATGTTATAGCCCCTTCTTGCAAACACCCCTGCAATCCGATTTATCATTCCACTTTCATCCCCAACAAACACAGATATAGTGTGACGCTTCACCCTGGTTTGTACCAAGAAATCATGAGAAAAGACTGAGGCAACCAAATTTTTGTTTCTCAAGGAGGCAATATACAATTATGAATATACTAGCAGCAGCTTATACCACAAGTTATGGGTATGTGAACCACATCAAACAGCGGGATAATCCAAATGCTCCAATCAATTTCAAACTTTAAGTTTAGCCCAAGTAGCATTATGTAAGTAGCCTCAAGAAGTGATATTGTGGAATCAAATTCAAAATCCCATTAAATTTTTCGTAAGAATTCCCATGATTTATCCATTTAGACAAACCTAAACAACTTCTTTGAGTTTACATCTGACTGTAATTCTTTATACAATCCGCAAAGAGCATTATTGTAATACTGTTCTCTTGACAAGCATCAGAGACATAAGTACAATTCCTATTTTTATCACAAACAAACCCCGCAATCTCCTAGTCTGGAAGAATAGACACATATCTAGATTAGTGTCTTACAACAAATTCAATATATTCTCCTTAGTTAGATTCTGTATCTATCCGGTGCTCCATTTGGTGCTGCTTACCCATTCGAGAAATGCAACAATTAAGAGCTACTGTGTGTTTGTTTCATAAAAAACAATTTGTGCAACTTTTTTGAGATTTGCTATAATTAAAAGCATTACAATTGTTAAATATTGTTGATTGATCTCATGGCGGTTGCGACTTCCACTGGCTTTTAGCGATGAGTGACAGTGGGAGGAGAATGTGACAGCCGATGGCCAAGGTACGATGATTTCTTCCTTTGACCAAAAAGAAACCATATGGTTCGTTTTCCATTTATATTTTCCATGAAAGTTAGCAACCACCGCTTAAAAGAAGGCAACTAGCTTTTATATCCCACGCCATTTAAAGCAAAAAACAAGAAGTATAAGCAACAACACAGTATTACTAAATAATATCCGACAAATTCAAGGTTTCGATTATGATAAATGTCAGGGAAAAACAGAAGGCTGGAAAAATGTAATCCCCGAGACAAGGACACGCTCAATTAGAATGCCGTGATGCGTAGAATACTAATCACCCATTTATGCAACAACGACAACCATCCAACCAACCAAGAGCTAATAAAGTAAATTCCATAAAACACAATAAGCATTTTTCAATCTCCAAGAGCAAATCCTTTTTGTATAAAACAAAGTGGTGAATGAAAAATAAGGAGAATAAAAAGAGAGGCAGGAACCTAGGGCGGGAAGCGGAAGACGAAGGCTTGGTAAAAGCGAAAGCACTGTCAGCGACGGAATTGTCATCGACAGCCGCTGCATAAAGCTTGAGGGGTTTATTGGTGGGGATAGAGAGTGGGACGAAGGTTGAATGCTTGAAATGGATGGCAGTGTGTAGCCGATGAGAAGAGAGATGGATTGAACTTGAAGCCGCCGCCGCCGCCGCTGCCGTCGCCGCCATCGCAACTTAACTCCGCTCAAATGGTACTGGTAGAGTGTATCTTAATGTTGTCTGAGGTTTTATTATTAGGATACAGTCCACAGTTTCCCTACTGTCCTTGCCGTATAATGACTACTGATATTTGTGTATACATGTATATATATTAACTTATATATAGAAGGATTTGATTAGTATATATATATATATGGAATGATTTTATTGTTGTTGTGTTTTTTTTTTTTTTTCCTTCTATAATACATATTACAACTATCAAAGGTTGTTTTCAAATCAGATAGTAATTTCATACTATAAAATTATAAAGATCTTATATATAAAATGATTTTATTAAATTCCTCTAAATTATTTCTATGGGATGGTAAAATATGGTATAGTCCAGCCAGTAAGTATATAAAAAAAAAATGAGTTTGTCTTTTCAGCGAACTATTTTTTTTTTAAATAGGATCCAGTAAAAAGCAAACTTTAGCTGATAAATGTGATTTTGTTTGCATAAATCTTAACATGATAAAGATTAAAGAGTATATATTAATAAAGTTAAAAAATGCATATTGGGAATACAATCACATAATCACAAGTTTTATTTGCAAGTTCTTTGCATGCCCCAATTCATTTAAGAGGAATTGGAATTTAATTCCCTTTATTTTTTATTACTTATTACAGCATTCGCTTGATTTTTTATTTTCGAATTACAATTCCTTAAAAATTCTTATTATGTGAAATAAAGTAATAATCTCATATCAATTTAATGATGACCATCACTACCACCACCAACAACAACAACAATAACCATTATTATCGTCGCTACAACTATTACCATCGCTATTACAACTACTAACCATTGACTATCACTATTACTAACCACTAACTGCTACCACTTACCATCGCTACCGTTACCATTGTCACCATCACCACCATCGTTACCACCCTGCTGTCACTATCATCACTCATTATTATTACCATTGCCGTTGTTATCACTATCACCGCCATCGCTATTGCTGCTGTTGCCACCACCACCGTTCCTACCATTACTTACCACTATCGCCGTCGCCACCACTCTCTCTAACCATCACTATCATCACCACTACTGCAACTATCCTTACCTTCCTCCAAGCTGCTACCCCAGCCACCGCCACCACCACCACCACTATCAACTATTACTACCACTATCATTGTCGCTGTCGACCGTTACCATCATCATTACTTACAACTGGCGTCGATCATTACCATCGCTTCTGCATCTATAATTGATTTTCACCACCACCTATTACTTTAAAATTACTCGAGAAAAAAAACGGATTAGGGGTAATTTTATTATGTATCTATTTTTAAGTTGTTTATTAATCAAACTAAACAAAATAATAGATATTACACTTTTATTAGATTCCTTAAAAATTCTAATTATATTCCTCTTTTATTCTATTTAGTGAAGTGAACGAACTGTTAATTACTAAGCCCAATAGGCAAACACGCACAAATGATACAAGAAAAGGCAATTCCTTAAAAATTCCAATTATATTCATCTGTTATTCTATTTAGTGAAGTGATCGAACTGTTAATTACTAAGCCCAATAGTCAAACATGCACAAATGACACAAGAAAAGGCAATCTCAATGAACAAACATGCACAAATAACATGAGAAAGGGCTCCTCTATGCATGCAATGGAAATAAGTCAAGAAATTGCATTCTCAAATGTGATTTGCTAAACTTGCATAATGCTACTCGTTTAGAGGAAAAATGGTAAAGCAAAATTGCATTTTTTACCTATGATTTTAGTTTTTACAATAACCCTGGACAAATTAGTTTTATCAAATCCCTATTTTAAAAAATAGTTTGCCCTTGTTTGTCTCGGTAAGTATAATCATATCTCACACACATACACACAATGCAATTGCAATGCATCAAGAATTTTAACCAAATTGGTTAGTAAAACTACAATACAATGCATCAATTAAAAACATTTTAAGGTGCATATTTACTCAAGTAAACGTAACTATTCATTTATACAAGTTACAAATAAGTTGATAGCAAAATTATTTTTTAAGACATGCTAAATAATTATCCAATAGATCTCAATGGTGTCATAAATTTGTTATTCTCCCATTCGATGTCGTTAGAGAAATATATATCCAAATCTATGTATCTATATATATAAATAGTTAAATACATATATAAAATTGTTGGAATTGACTTCTTTTTATTTACTGTGTAGAGAGCAATTTTAGTAATTATGTTTTTTAATCCAAGTTAATTACATAAATTGATTTAATAGGTTAAATCAATTCCAGTTAGGGATATCTTAGAAAGATATAACTTTGCAAGTTTGAAATAGTGATTACTAAACCAATTCCTTGGCTCTTGATATTACTTGATTGTCTTACACGTAAAAAATAATCTGAAAAAAAAAAAAGTCTTTTCTAATTCATTTGCCCTTATTTAAACTCTATAAGCTTTTAAAAAGCTTAAATAAGCTTATAGCCTTCTTTCCTACAAAAGGATTAAACTCATAAAAGGAGTTAGCCCCAGACTTTGGAAAGCTTAGGAGTCCATAAATATGAAATTCAAATTTCAACAATCAATCATCATCAGTTGATTCAATAGCTCTCCTTAAGGGCTTATGTAATCCATCCATCATTCCATCGCATCTCCATTGAAGCATCAATAGTGACAAAATATTGATGCCTCGTTCATTTTAGAGGAATTGGAATTCAATTTCTTCCTTATTCCTTATTACAACGTTCACTTGATTTTTTTTGTCTCCAAATTACAATTTCTTAGGAATCTCTATTACGTGAAATTAAGTAATAAGGATCTCTTGACGCAACTAAAGAATCACGATTCTTCACAAAATTTCATACTTTTTTCAAAAATAATCTCATATCAATTTAATAATAATCACCACCACCATCAATACTACTACTACTACTACTACTACTACTACCTACTATCATCACTACTGTCACCACCAACCGCTACCATTACCATCAACACTATTATCATCGTACTATTGCCACCATCATCACACTATTACCACCATTACCGTCGCCGTTGCCACCTTTGACCATTGCTATTATCACTACCGCCGCAACTACTACTCCCCCCTTTCACTCCCCTCCAAGCCATTAGCCCAACTATCGCCACCATCATCAACCAACGCCACTGCCACGGCTACTATCATTGACCACCACCATCATCACTACTTGTAACCGTCGTCAACCATTACTATCGCCTTCACCCCCGTAGTCGATTTTCACCACTACTATCTATTACTTTAGAATTATTTAAGAAAAATTAAGGGTATTTTAGTTATCAAAGTTCTATTACGTATTTATTCTTAAGTTATTTATTAATCCAGCTAAACAAAATAATAGCTATTACACCCTTATTACATTCATTAAGAATTCTAATTATATTAATTTCTTATTCCATTTCTAATTGACTCACCATTTCATCGAAAAACATTGGTAAGCACATAAAAATCAATATATTATATTGTTTAAATAATTAAATAATATCAACTAAAATTATAAAATTATAGATAACTTAAAAGATTTTAGAAATAAATATTATTGTCACAAATGCTATGTAGATATTATTTTTTAATTGCAAAAACACATCTTTTATATGTATTCTTTCAAAAGCTTTAGGTAAGAGACTTATTTGTTTATATAAGTGACATAACATTGAAAATAATTATAACCTTGGCATAATTTGATACTATAGGTATGTAGGTATGAATGCAAGGGTTACGTATATATCATATGTATGAGATAATCGGAAAAGAAATATAAGAAAGAGGAGCAAGTGGTCTCAACAAGAGTCTAACACTCATAATGTTAAGTGGAGGAGTCAAGAGATATTAAACTCTATGGTCAATAAGGAATAAGATAGTGTTGTTGACATATTCAAGTGTTTGATCTTTTGAAACAAGATTCTAGAAGAAGGAAAGAGGTATTTATAAAAGAGGGAAAGAGATATTTATAAGAGTTGGTAATTAATCTTATTCGCAGGATTGTGATGTTGATCAATAACCAAAATCAATCCATTCCCTTAATAGATCCTCTATGAGCTCTTTTAGATTAAAAGTTAATGAAAGTCTTATTTTTAATATAAGCTAAGTTGAGAAAGGTCAGGTAGAATGGACTAATCCAACAGACTAATCAAACGGATCTTACTCTAAGCACACCATGCAAAACTTATTTGATCATTTTGAATATTTGGACTCGACTTTTTGGATTCTATCACCTTAATCCAAAAGATGAAATTCAATTAATTAATTGGCTTAAAGTTCAAATTTGAATTTAGCCATCTATTGATATAAAAACAATACAACTATTTAAATTTATGACTTTCAATGGCCATATTATAGATGATTTTAGGTATCTCTAAATAACTCATTATTTCGTGATTACCCACCAATAATTATATAAAACTTCAATTTATTATGATGTTTATATATATTATGTCCATGTTTTTAATTGTGATAATCTTTGGTTAAATATGATTATTTTTATGTAGATTCAATATCTTTGTCTATTGGTGTATTTTTAGGTCAATAACCATATATTACGCGGTCTTTATCTAGTCTCTCCTGTAATGTTTAAATTGTAGTTGTCTAAACATATGAATTTTTTTGGACAGATTGTAAATATTCTTTTTTACATTTAATTCATGTGCTTAGCTCTCTATTATTAAAATTAATGTTACACAATTGAATATAACAAAATATTTACAAGAATATTATTAAAATTAAAATCATAAGAATGTGCTTTCACATCTCTTTTGTCCATTTTGTCCTTGATAAAACTAGTAATAATAAAAAATTAAATTAAGTATGACCAAATATTTGAAAAGTAAGGGACTAAAATACCTTTTCAGCAATTATTTCTTTGTGTTGTTTATTTTTATAAGAAAAAGAAACGAACATATAGAAATATGTAAACAGCTTCATTTTAACACATTAATGCAGCTAGTACATGAAAGGCAATTTTCTTTTTCCAATGTACGGTTGAGAGTTTTGATAAATTGTTTATTTATTTATTTAATTGAAGAAGTTTGAAAATAGAGATTCCGATTTCCAGATTCCATGAAAAAACCACTCTTCTCTTCCAAGGTCAAGGGCAGCTAAAGCCTCTTAATTCCTTAAACCCTAACTTACATCCATAAGACAAGATATGGCGGCACTTTGGAGAGGTGCTGCTGCCAGAACCACCGTCTCTTCCCTGGCCAAGCTTCTTACCGCTCCGTCCAATAACACCGCATCTCGGGCACTCTCATCCGGTAAACTCTCTCTCTCTCTCTCTCCTCTTTCTTTCCTTCCATCGATTTGTTGAGAAATCGATAGAAAACGTGGTTTTGTGAGACGATTAGCTGCATTCTCCATTTCCTATAGTTCTAGTTGTCATTTTTACTTAGTTTTCTATTTTCTAGATTCTATAGGCATCTATTTTCCTATTTTATTAGTTTATTTTGTTAGCTTATTTCATATTTTATTGGTTTACTTTATGTACTTATTTCTTAGTTTACTAAGGTTTTCTATGCTTGTAAATAGGTACGGTTGTAATGAGCAATTCAGTGATTAAGATTATTGAGTATGAAATTTTATTGAGTTGAGTATTACTCCTCTCTCTAGCTTATCAAAAATCTTATTTCTTGTGGTGTTTTGACTTATCAAGAATTTTATTTTTTATGGCGTTCATTCACTATGTTGAGGTTTCTGACTGCTATATAGTCAGTGAGTCAAGGTTTTGTTACATAATTATACCATGGTTCTTCACTTGCACTTTTCAATAGATTGCATTCAATTATATCTTTAGTTCTTGGATGTCAACGGTTCAAGGCCCACTTTCATGTGATTTAAGTGTTCTTGAGCTTCCGCATTTCTGTCAGGTCAAATAAAAAAATTGGAGATGTTGTCTGTCAATATATGCACCTTTGCTGGCTATTGAAGCTTCAATCTGAATTTATCCCTTAAATTCCTCACAAAGGCACATTTAAGGGAGATGCCATTGGCATGAGATTCTTCGCGACTTTTACACATGAAGCAAATGTTCCAATTCATCACATTCCAATACATAATTTTGTCCACAGTGTGAAGCTTCAATGCACTGTGAGCCAAAGGATAAATCCATGCTTGGATATGCAATTCTCATGCTACACCAAATTTTGCCAATAAACATGGGGAGAGTATTGGCCATAGGATTTGTAGGCTTCCTTTATAGTCAAAACTTCGTTCTGACTATGTTTCCAGACCAAGAAATCAAAGAGTTCAGGGGAAGGCATCATACTTGACTCTTACACTTCTTTGATCACATACCACACCCTTCTATGGGCCAATATTATCAGAAATGAAAAAACATAGTCTTATTTTCTTTGGCCACCTTGCTCATATTACTCTCTCACCAATTTAATCCATTAAAGGACCCTTTGATTGCTGGTCATTGTACCAAAGAGTGATTTTATTTCCATTTCCAACTTTCCTGTTAAATAATTCTCCTGCCTTGCTTCCAGCTTGTAAGAATTTCCTCTAAGACCAAGATGCGTCCAAGGGGGTCTTGATTTGCCAACTCTAGACTGATTCCAGCTAGGCCATAAAGATTCTTCACTTCCCAAATAAATTTCTTATATAGACTGGTTCCATGCAATCCAAGTTTTTCTTACTCTTTAAATAAAGTTGGTAACGATGTAGGACCATGCAAAGTGAAAACAAATTCCTTTAGGTGCTACTCACTTATGTGTGGAAGGAATAGATCTCTATGAAATTGAGGGCTATGGAATCATTTCTGTTGCTCCACATTTATGTCATTTTAAAACTCTTCTTAAAAGCAAGAATGAATTAAATTCCATTCTGTGCAACTAACTTATCCTTGCACTCTGCTGCTCAAATTGAGAGGTGGAAAGCAATGAACTATCCACCTATCAGAAGAGATAGGCTTCTTGATACACGTGAATTTGGGTTGTGAGATTATCTGCATTGTTGATGCATGGCTGCCAATTCTTCCAACTGCCTTAAGAAATAAATTTCTTGCTTTCTTCTTAATACAACAGGAAGTTATGTTGTGAGATTGTCTACATTTTCATTATGCAACAATTAATTCTCTCTACATATCCAGATTGAGCAATCTTATGGTATGACTTTTTATCTTGACATGTGTCACGTGGTGCCTTAAACATGTCCTTGTATGCAATCTTTCCTTTTGGTAAGTTGGGTAGTTGTTTTAATCATGCGACATTTAGTCACGAACATAAAGAAGTGATTCTATACAGAGGGCTCAGAGACTCCTGCACCACAAGTAAGGCAGTTTGTTATGATTGGTTTTTGTATAAAATTCTTCTCTTGTGACAAATCATTAATTTAGCAGATCATCTTTTGTTTATCCCCTTTGATTTTGAGTGTCAACAATTCAATTGCAGTCTATTGGTAACCCTAGAAGATGATTTGTCAAGGTTCTGATAGGCATGCTGGTTATGCTAAGTTTCTGGTTTATTGGAGAAATGAGTATAGTAACATTTTAGAAGTTTTTGTTACA
>JAMXBB010000001.1:105490817-105584843 GCA_024138015.1 Lumnitzera littorea | reverse complement strand
AAACCTATACATTCTCCAACCCACCCACCCCCCACAAAAAAAAAAAAAAAAAAGACAAGGTGACAGATTATGGAATGTGGTTTCTTCATGAGGACTGTGCAGATTGTGGCATTCTAAGATCCCCATGGACGATGTGCAGTTATGGCAGAAAATCATGTGTGAAGTAGCCGGAAGAGTTAGAGGCTAATTCCAAATGCTCTTTGCATCAGCACTTTGGACAGTCTACTTTTTCCAGCACCAGTAGGACGTATATACTAAAAAACATAATGCCAGTCGTCAAATAACTTCAGGATTAAACTTTCTGACTTTTCCTTTTTTTTATCTTGTGACTTCTATATACCTTGCTCCTTTTAAAGGGCATGATTTTAGTTTGTAATGCTCAAGCACCAGTTTCCAATTTGTGCTAGGACTGAATTTCACTGGGAGGCAGGATTTTAACAGCCAAATCCCTAGGCTAAAATTGATGGCTCTTGACTTGCGTGTTTGCACTAGATTTACAGGATTGGTCACTAGAGCCCTGCTTTATGTTGAGCTATACTCATTTATGCCTCAAGGGGTTCCATATGCGATGAAAATGGCAAATAGCTCTCAGCTTCATGGAAGGAGATTGAGTGGTTTATGAAGTACTCTATTTCAGATATCTATAGCATAGTGCATCAACTGGATGTTGGAGCAGTAAAAGATTTGGTATTAAGGAGTACTTAATTAAGGGCTTTCTTATGTTTTTCCTCAATAGGAACCATTATTAGCTAGTTATTATCTTTCCATTTGTGTTTGCTGACTGTTTCGATAGTGTTATCAATCTTATTTGTTCTTTGATCTTCTGCTTTTGCGAATTTCTAAAGTAGTGCCGGCTGTATCCATTTTGAAGCCTTATCTATATATGGTGTACTTTTGCAGCTGCAGCCGATACACGTGCCCGTTCCCTTCGTGAAAGCATGATGAATCAAATGCTTCATCTAGACATCAATTCACAAATTGGAAGCTGTATGCCACTTGCTGCTATGCGTATAGGTACCATAGTTCACAATATTGAAGCGAATCCAGGTCAAGGTGGGAAGCTGGTCCGTGCTGCTGGAACATGTGCTAAGCTTTTGAAAGAGCCTACTTCAAGATACTGCCCAGTGAGATTGCCTTCAGGAGCTGAAAAGCTGATTGATACTCGGTGTCGGGCAACAATTGGTCAAGTGTCAAACCCAAGCCATGGGACTAAGAAGCTCAGGAAAGCTGGACAAAGCCGATGGCTGGGAAGACGGCCAGTGGTGAGGGGTGTGGCTATGAATCCTGTTGACCATCCTCACGGAGGAGGTGAGGGACGTAGTAAAAGTAGTGGGAATTATGGGAGGTGTTCAGTGACACCATGGGGCAAGCCATGCAAGTCAGGTTATAAGACAGGACCTCTCAAGAGGCGAAAGTAGCATTGATCCGTACTATCGAATGGGTTATACACAATTTGCAATCAGCTGGCTTCAAAGTAGCATCATTAGTTTGTTATCCTCATCTGGTTGTATTCTGTTGTTGGTATCTCTTCTGAATTGCTCTAACTTGTATTCTTGCACCGTTGATGCTTAGGTTAAAAGCTTAGGTGGTCTAGGGCTATCTATCTTTGGATGGTCCTTCCATCAAGTTTTTGACAAACATAATTAATGATCCATACATAAATGGGAAGGACCATCAAAATATAAATGGTCCGGGTCCTTCAGAGCATGCAACTTCCCCAAACCCCCCTCCCTGTGTCCACTCTAGAGCTCCAGGGAAATAGATATTAGTCAGAAGTGGTTGTACCCTAATGATTCCAATCTTTAGGAACATTTTAATAGCTGTGGCTTTTATGATGCTGAACAATGTGAAGACCGGAGCATGTGAGCTTGGTATTTTGTTTATTTGCTGGGGTCCCGGGGGAGATGATAGTGTTTGATATGATCCAATGCGTATGTGTGTAGTAATGAGTGGGATTGTTTTGAGTTCAGAACGTGAAAGTAGCTGCATGGAAGCGGCATTAACGTAAGTTGGGTCGTCATTAGGTAATAGCTGTCTTTTTAAGGAAGCTGACTTCGTCAAACTGCTCTTTCAATTCGTAAGACAGGTGTCTCAGTGGAGGATGACAGGGACAGAAGCGTCTGTACACCCCAAGTGTCGGTGTGTGAGAGAAGGTGGGGGAGGTGTCACTGTCACGGCTTTTTGTCTTTTTTTAGTCTCGTTATCGAGAATGATGAGAGTACACGTAGCATCCTCTTGGGGTGGGAGAAATCTAGTAGAGATTATAACTACTAATTGGTTTTGAATATATAAATTGACAGTAGATTATTATTTAAAATTTTATTATTTATGTTGTCATATTTTTAAATATAATTTATAATTATTTATACACAGTGTATATTATTTATGAAATCTTTTTTTCTCTTAAAACGTTTAGGTTAAGGTTAAACCTTTTTTCTTTTTATTTTTTATTTTTTATGCCGTGTAGGACGTCAGGCTGTTTCTGAATAACTTATTTTATAATGGAAAGCTGGATGTTAAATTCGTTGTTTATTATTGAGTTACTCTTGGGTTTTTCATTAATTTGACCTCCTCGGGATTTAAAGTCTTTGTTCGAGCTAACTATTCGATTATTTTGTTTTTTCCTTATTGGTATGTATCTTTTTTTATCAACCAACTTAGTGAACAACTCGAACATATCTATTCATGATATGGGAAATGTTGAAACTACTTGAAGTTTTTACAATTTTATAGTTTTACTTTGAAGTCATTAAATGCTATATCATTCTGGTTCTCGATTTTCAAAGGTACTACCTTATAGAATTTGTACGCCTTGATTATAAACCTTGTATAACTTCATTTTCTGAATATTGTGAATTTGATGAGTAGAAATTTAAGTAAGTGTAAAATTTAATAAATTCAAACTTTTTGTATAAAATTCTATAAATAAAAGTTTAAGTATGTATAGCATTTACGAATTTTCAAATTTCGGATGAAAAGTTGAATAGTTAATCCTTTTAGATTTTGTACATATCCTTATACTTACTGTATACGCATACTTTTACTACGACTAATGAATCCTTTATTCCTGTTAATGGTTGGTTTCCTCGTCATTTGAATATATGACGTTGGCAGCGGATATTGTGAAAATTCATGAATGCATAAGAACAATATATCATGATTTTCAGGAACGTATTTGTAAGAAGACCGTGAAAATGGGGTAGACTAAGTCAACTTTGTATATGCGACAGTTAGAACAGAATGATACTTGTAATATTCGATTGGATTAGAAATTTATGTCCGAGCTTGACTAATGATGTTATTTGGGATCAACGTTTTGCTTTCAAATGAAACTTGAATCTCATGAAGTATGTCCTCTTTCGTCATCCAGTCTGATTGAGTTGCGAAGGAAAATATAGCCCATGGAAGAATAACATTTTTTAGGGATTAAACACTTGGTTTTCAGAATGGAATCAGATAATAATGTGATTATGAATAGAGGAATAACAATTATTTCTTATAATTCTTTTGAGATCATTTAAGTAGATATAGATATATGCTAAAGAAAACTAAAGAATAATTATTCATTTAGTCCTTAAAAGAATGGCAATCCCTTATTTTGAAACAATAATAATGCTGTGAAAGAATACTATATAGTTATCACTTTATTTAATTGTATTTATAATGACATTAATAATATATTAAGAATATATTTGAAAGTAAAATTATATCTCTATCCTTATTGTTAGCTTGTGTAGAGTTAAAGGTCTAAAATTCAAATATGCAAATGTTCTAGCAAATACTTAAGAATAGCTATTGAACTAGTCCTGTAACGGAATTGCAATTCCTAATTTCATTGCAAAGAAATTATAAAGAATAACAATTTCCTTAAACAAAACACAATATCTATTATGGGCTTGGGGATATGGATGCGAGAGTCACATGCTGCCATTTGTTGAGTTGTGTTACATATGATTAAGGGGAACGACTTAAGTTGCATATGCAGGATGATCGAGTGAAGAATAATAAGGAGGAAGAGTAGCCAATTTCAATAAGGTTTTAACATGAGTGGTGATAAATGGAGGAGTTCAATTACATAAAACTTCACAACCGATAAAATCAAAGTTATGTTGTCGAGATGTTTAAATGTTTGATTATTTGAGATGGAAATCGGATAACATGACGACATTTGTGCGAAGATCTCTATTATCCAAACAAGAGAGGGAATGGGGTACTTATAAAACATAGCTATTAATCTTATTTGTTAGATTACGGTGATAATCAATAGTTAGAATTAGTCACTTCTTTTAATAACTTTAAGTGGGTTATTTTAGTGGATTCAGATTCAAGACCTTATTTGATGTGTGAGTAAAACGAGAAAAGTTCGGTATTTGAAAAGATAATCTCATAGAGGGGGTGAGGGACGTAGTAAAAGTAGTGGGAATTATGGGAGGAGTTCGGTGACACCATAGGATAAGCCATGCAAGTCAGGTTATAAGGCTAGACCTCGCAAGCTGCGAAAGCAGCATTAGTTCATACCATCAAATGTGTTATAACACAACTTGCAATAAGCTGGCTTCAGAGTATTTAGTTTGTTATCCTGGTGTTGTTGTATTCTGTTCTCGGTTATCTCTTTTGAATTACTGTAACTTGCATTCTTACACAGTTGATAGTTAGACTTGAAAGCTCAGGTGGTATAGGGTCATCTATATCTAGAAGGTCCTTTCATCAAGTGTTTCGACAAATATAGATCCAAATATAAATGTTCCTTCAGAGCATGCAACTTCCCTAAACCCCCCTCCCTGTGTCCACTCTAGAGCTCCAGGGGAATTGATATTAGTCAGAAGTGGTTGTACCCTAATGATTCCAATCTTTAGGAACATTTTTAATTGCTGTGGCTTTTTATGACACTGAATAATGTGAATACCCGAGCATGTGAGCTTGGTATTTCGTTTATTAGCTGGCGCACGGTGGGGATGACAGTGTCAGACAAGTTGATGTCGGTATTTGTCTAGTCGACCAAGCGGGATTGTTTTGAGTTCGGGACGTGAAAGTAGCTGCACGGAAGCGGCATTAACGTGTAGTTGGGCCATTCGATGATAGCTTTGTCTTTTTAAGGAAGCTGACTTCGTCAACTGCTCTTTCAATTCGTAAGACAGGTGTCTTGGTGGAGGATGACAGGGACAGATGCGTCCGTACCCCCCCAAGTGTCGGCGTGTGAGAGAAAGTTGGGGAGGTGTCAGTCACGGCTTTTCGTCTTTCTTTCAGTCTCCTTATCAAGTCATTAATGAATGATGAGAGTACTTGCGTTTTGAGTCCAGCTTTCCATCGAGATTGTTTGGATTGTTTTTCTTTTCTTTTTTATTATTTAAATTATGTTTGATTTATATTTGTATTTATTTTAAATTTGATATTTAAAATTTTATTTTATAATTAATATGCAAAATTGTGATTAAAGTTTTATAATTGAAAAATAAAAATTTAGGTATATTCAAAAGAAAAATTTTGAAAAAAAATATATTTTATATATTGAAAATGATTATTTTAATTGATATTTTTTATAAAAGTATTTCTATCTTTTTAATATCTTATTTTTATCAAATACAAAAATTGATTTTTTTTATGATACTAATAAAATGAAAAATAGATGAATTAAATAGAACCTGAAGCTAAAATGATTAATTTTTCTTTTTTTATGTAACTGATTTTTTTTTTCAAGATACCAATAAAATGAAAAATAGATGAATCAAATAAAGTCTCAAGCTAAAATGATTGATTTTTTCTTTTTTTTGTGCCGTGTAGGACATTAGGATGTTTTTGAATAACTTATTTTATATTGGAAAACTGGATCTTAAATTCGTTGTTTATTACTGAGTTACTATTTTCATGGGTTTTGCATTAATTTGAACTCCTCCTTAGGATTAAAAGTCTTTGTTTGAGCTAACTATTCCATTTGGGATTCTTCTTTTTATCCCTTATTGGTATATATCTTTTCTTATTAATCGCTTAGTCTTAATATGAGAATGTTGAAACTACTTGAATTTTTTACAATTTTACTTTGAAGTAATTAAATGCTATATTCATTCTAGTTCTCGATTGTTAGATATACTACATTATGGAATTTGTACATCTTGATTATGAACCTTTTATAACTTCATTTTCTGAAGATAGTGAATTTAATAAATAGGAATTTAATTATGCATAAGATTTAGTAAATTTCAGCTTAAGGTATAAAATTTTAGAAATAAAAGTTTACAGTGTTAAATTTTGAATGAAAATGTCAATGAGTTAGTAGTTTTATGTACATATCCCTAATCTTACTATATGCACATACTTTTACTTCGACTAACTAGTGGTTGGCTTCCTAGTCATTTGAATATATGACATTTGTTATAGATATTGCGAAAATGATTAAAATACCATTGTTATATCGCATAAATATTGAGAAAATTGTATGTTTACTACAAAAGTAAAAGAAAAAATTACATAAATACCATTTATATTAAATTAATTACATAAATACAATAGCAAAAGTGCATTTATCAAATGTGCTTTTAAATTTTAAATTAAATATCACATTTATTAAATGCAACATATATTAAATTTACACTAATTTCACATTTATTAAATGCGACAAAAGCTCTATATGAAACCAAAGAAAAAAAAAAGTAAGACATTAGTTTTGAACACCTAACCTCATGGTTGCATACATCCATTTTAACTATTGAGTCATGGTGTTATATCTGTCATTTATGGGAAAATCGTATTTATTAAATATGATATAGTAATGGTATCTAATTCATTAAATTGCAACTTAGTTATTTATAAATTATAATGTTGCATATGCAATTTAATATTGATAATTAGATAATTAATTTTGTCTCATTTGTATTTATGTAATTTTTTTTAAAAAGAATAATAGACATGTATTAGACCCTACTAATGTCACTATTATGTTATATCTTTAAAATACGATATAGATATTATAAATACACTAATGTCGTATCTTCAGTAACGGTATTTTGGTAATATGTTTAATCTAATTTATATTTACCGTAATATTTTTTAAGTTTAATGATAAATGCATAAATTTCTCATAAATTCATGAACGCATAAGAAAAATATATCATAATTTTCAGGAACATATATTGTCAGAAGACCGTAAAAATGGGGCAGATCCACTTTATATATGCGTCTTGAGCAGAATGATACTTGCAATATTCGATTGGATTAGAAATTTAGGGGAGAGCTTGACTAATGATGTACTTGGGATCAACGTTTTCTCTTTCAAATGAAACTCAAATCTCATGAAGTATGTCCTTTCATAAGCTCATCATCATCATCCTATTTGACCGAGTCGTGAAGGAAAATATACCTGATGAAAGTATAACATTTTTTAGGGATTAAACACTTGCAATTCTTTTGAGATCACGTAAGTAGTTATGGTTACATGCTAAAAAAGACTAAATAATAATTATTCGTTTAGTACTTAAAAGAATGGCAATCCTTTTATGCTGTGGAAGAAAATTTGTAATTATCACAGTCGTATTTATAATGACATTAATAATATATTAGGAATATATTTGAATGTAAAAATATATCTCTAACCTAGTCCTTGGCTTGTGTAGGTAGGGTCTCAAATGCAAAAGATATGCACATGTGATAGTAAAGACTTACGAAGAGCTATTCAAGTATTCCTTTGAAAGAATTGTAATTCCGTATTTCACTGCAATAGAAATTATATGGAATAGCAATTTCTAAAACAAAACACAGTACTTGCTGTTGGTGTAGTTGTATGAATGCGAGAGTCATGTACATGTTGCATGTAGAGTAGCGTTACACGTGATTAAGGGGAATGACTTGAGTTGTACATGGAGGATGATCGAGTGAGGAATGATAGGAAAGAGGAATATGTAATCTTAATAAGTTTCTAACACGAGTGATGAGAGATCATTAATTAATTAATGGGCTTAAAGCTTAATTTGAATTTAGCCCTCTATGCCTACAAAATGAAATAAAATAAGATTAAAATTACAATTTTAAGAAATAGAGTAGAGAATTAGTAGCTATTATTTTATTTGATTGTACTTAAAATGATATTATTAATAGACTAATAATATATTTGAAAACACAAATATACTCTTAGTCAGTCCAAGATGTGACCATTTGGTTAAGATTTCATGGGGTGCATATGAGAACATGCTAGAAAAGAATAGGAAATAGTTATGCCTTATTGTAATTTCTTATCTTGCAGTAATAATTATAGCTATAAACACGAATAAATATTCTATTTTACCCTTAGAAAATCAATCAACGCACCATAATTTTTTCCCTAATTAGTTTCAATCTTTAAGAAACAAATAGAAAAACTATAATCAACATCTAAAAGATTAAAAAATTTGGAAGCTCATTTTACTAGCATAATAATGAAACATGACATGCTAAGTGTATCCCAGCTATCAATACTAGATCAGATTCCCTCTCTTTTTTATCTTACGATAGCTTAGAGTGTTGATATTGGATCAGATTCCTTCATTTTGCTAGCATAACAATGAAACTTAACGTACTAAGTGTATCCTAGCTATCAATACTGGATTAGATTCCCTCTCTTTCTTATCTTACAATAGCTTAAAGTGTTGATAGTGCATTTTCATCCCTACAACCAAATGCTCAACACAATATTGATCTATTCAAAGATAGGAGTTACGTCAAGTACAATGACTACACTCCTAACCATACCTTATGATGGCCTTTGCTTGACCAATTCACTAGATCAACATTTCTACTATTGACCTTTCGCTGGAGTTTCAACAACTCGTATCACTTCATTGATCATTATCTTTTAAATGCGAATCACCAAGGCCCAACTCATTAAGTTCAAAAATTCAAATATTAAGATAAGGGTATGAACAGTTCAATAGTTACTCTAATGATAACTACTCACTTATTTCTATGATTTACATATGACTAAATTTAAGAAAAGTCACGTGTCACTAGAGTTCAACAATCTCCCGTATGTAGTTATTAGACGGAACTTTATAAATACAGGTGATTTACTACTCTAAAAAAAACTCTCTAAGTACTCTTATTACTCATTTACTTCCTTTCACTCTCTATACACTAAACACTTATCTAACATAGACATTGAAGTATTTACACCGAATAAGTCCCTACATACCCCAAAACCATACGTTTGTTCTTTCATAAATCACAAACTCCAATATGAATTTCAACTACAACATAAAGAAATACATGGATAGTGACTCTCTTAAATTTTTTATGCTTGCTTTTTTGGAAATTACCTTGTGAAGCTATCTAATGAGGCAAAGCACTTGGAGGAAAAAATGATGTTTTAGTTTGACTTCCAATTTATGGAGTTGGCAATCTAGATTAAGGACTACATATTTCCTATAGGAGGTTCCTCCTTTAAGTAACCTGAATGTTAGCAAATCAGTTAATATTTAAGTAGTTATCTCGTTCCTAATTTATCGGATGTCTTCAAAAAGACAGTAGACATATTTGTTATTATTGAGAAAGAATCACTCGAAGCAACCATGTGTAGAATAGTAGGCTAGCCACCAGTGGTCTTTTTGAAGGTACACATTTTTTTTATTAAAAAAACATATTAGCAAGTGACTTAAAAGAAATAAGGATAACAAAGTATAGAAAAACCAAATAATATTGAATTCAAACTCAAACTTGTGCTTGATAGGAAAACTCAATGCTTGAAATTTATCAAGTTTAAAGTTCTAAGCTCGAACTCACCTTAATATTTAACCTAATAAGCTCAAGCTAAAAATGACTTAACTTATTGAAGTTTGAGTGTTTAAGGGAAATAATATTGTGTTAAGTGTGTTTGTTTTGCAAGAAATATTTTTTAGACTTTTTTTTTTTTTATATATATATTTGTAATAGTCAAGATTTTAGAATTGACAATTATTATCACATCAATGTAAGGGGGGATTCACTAGTGGATTTTAGCTGTGAATGATCATAGAAGATAAAGATGCCATGTAATGGCTACTGAAAGTAGTTAGACCATATGTTTTCATAACATTTTACATGGTTATTTAATCACCATGCTAGCAACCATACACTATAGTTGCCTTCCATTACTACTAATAATTATCAAAGGTACTGGAATTTACAATTTCTCAGACAATTCTACAATAATATCCGAAAATTGTAAAGTTTGGAAAATATTTTCTGTAAAACAAATACAAACTATTAAAATAAAAGTTCATTTTATTCCTTAACTCGAATCTGATAAAACTCAAATATATAGTTAGGCTTAGACCTTGTTATGTTATGCCGAGTAGCTTTGAAGTTGGAATCAAACTCAAATGGACGCGGATCCCAGCTCGGACTAGTCTTAATCAAGCTTCTGTTTTCACTTGGAAAGTAGCCCTCGAAGTATGTTCATGTAAATGGTATGGTGTCAAACGGAAAATGATAAAAATGGACGCGCATGTAATAACGAGTTTACTGAATGACTACGTCCACTCCACTCCATGTAATTAAATGTTCTTTTTAATTTTGCCCAGTTAACTGTCTGATAAGCTTATCAACTTGACATATATATATACGACACTTGTTATCGTTATGAAATAAAAAATATGTATATTTTTCTTTTTTTCGGTGGAAGGAATAAAATAATGTTGTTGGAGTGTTCTATAAGTCATCAGTCGTTTTTCTTGGTATGAAACTGAAGAGGAGGCCTTTATCTTGTATGCGTGGCGATTGGTGGTGTGTTGATGTGGACTCGATTAAGGAAAGGAATTATCAAATCTCAATGTCTTAATCCTTAAATTATTGATCACTCTTTCCGTGTATTTCGAACCATTGACCCCTTCTTCTCCTCCCGGTTAATATTTCACGGAGCAAAAGCTCTCCTCGTGACGGTACGCATATGCATAAGTGTGTAAATGGGCTTAAGGGCTAAAGTTTTATTTTAATTCGATTTAATAATAGTTCAATTGAGTCAAGCTCGAGTTTAAGCCATTCGAATAGCAAATCGGGTTTAATTTGAGTTTTAGAATATCAAACTCATAAGTATAAATAAGCTTAATATAATTTTTAGTTTATTTTTAATATTTTAAAATATAAAGAAAAATTCAATTTAATCAAGCTGACTGAGTTGAACTTAAACTTGTTATATAGATTTTCGAGTCAAGTTTAAGTTAAAAATTTAGAGCTCGATTAAACTTAAATTGAGCTCGACTTTTAAATTTTTAAGTCAAACTTTAAATGAATTCAATTATACCTTGAGCGTGTAAAACCTCTCATTTTTATAACTTGATCCGTAAGTATTCTAGTAAGATCCTTATATTGTCAAATCAATATTTTATTTCTTTTATTTACAAATCCACCAAATAAAATTTAAAGAAAAAAAAAAAAAAAGGAACCATCTTGGAAATTGCAATGAACAAAGGGGAAAATAATAAATAAACGAGCCAGATCCTTCACGACGGATCGCTCCTCAGGGTCCTTAATTTATTGCTTCAGTTGTTTCTTGGACATAAGGATCTAGGATTAAACATAATCTTTTAGACCTTATACTTTCCATTCATTCATAGAGGATACCACATTAGCTAATGCTTAGTTGTCCACATCTTTTACTATATTTAGTCGTCCAGATATTCCATTATGGCATAAATACTATAAATGTGATTAAACAGATTCGACTCCTTTTCTCCACATATATATGCAGCATAGGACAAAAGAAAAGCTAGTATTCAACTACAAGGCTAGTAAAAATAAATTATAGCAACATTGATGAACAACAAAATCAATATGTTAAATAGAGAAATAACTATCAAGGATAAATTGTTTATATATATATATATATATATATAATTTTAGAAATTGTTGTTATTTGTATATGTTTGTCATTCATAATCCTTTATTTTTATAACTTATAACTTTTTATCGTTAATACCCTATTTTTTTTCTTTTTCTTTTTCTTCTTCTTCTTCTTAATGAAAGAAGTATAAATAATGTAAAGAAGGACACCAAAACATTAAAAAGAGAAATTACGCAAGCTTCCACAAAATGGGATCCATCTATGTCCCATCTTAAACATTATAGATAAGAGTAAATCTCATTTTACAAATCTAAGCTTTCACCTTTTTATACTTTACTCACCTATATTTTTATTTTTGACAACTTAGAAAACACTTTGAAAGTACGCCATAACAAATAAGTTGGTAAATCTTAATCGTCTTTTCATTTCGCTGTATTTACATTACAATCTTATTAAATACTTATGGAGCAGTTATTATGAGGAATTCCGATTAAAAGAATATTGAATAATTATTTATTATCAAAACTAAATTAATTTTTTTTTCCTTCAAAATCCCCTCACTAAAGTCAAAATTAATGAATGATAATCTTACTATAGCTTTATTCCATTATAATTTTATTCTATTCAATGAAGTAAACCAAAATTTAATATTGATTCATGGTCTAAGTTTTGGAGATTTGAATTGTTATTAATAAAACATGATTAGAGCTATAAATTTTCGGAAATTTAAACCCCAGTTTGATTTCGGTTATACAAGTATAGCTATGATTAATTGTAAAATCTAATTGAAGCCTTAAATCTTACGAAACTAACATCAATGGCCCTGAAACTGTAATCGAGATACAATGAAACTTCGCATTGCAGAATTAATCTTAGAAACCTTGGTCTAGAACTAAAATTAAAAGAAAATTTTAAACCTTTAACTCTATTAAATCTAAGATGAGGAAATTTAGAAGAGATGGTTAGATCAACAAAACCGTAATATGGTTCATGAAAAAGCTTATTTGAATCTAAAACCTTACTTAACCGTTAAGAGTTTAAGAAACATCATCGATAAGATAGAAAATCTTATTTATTAGCCGATATGAATGCTTTACAAAGTCGCATGTTAAACCTTAATTAGAATTAAAATTATACATACAAGAAGTTAAAAAAACAAAAGAAAATATCTCGATTAAGAAAAATAAGCCAACTAAGATGGAAATTCGATTGACCTAGTTGAAGCTAGGTTGACTACGTTGTAGACTTGGTTGATCAAGTTAACTTAGACATCACTTGATCAACTACTTCTATTGCATGGCTTGACTTTATTTTTGTAATCAACTAAAACGTTGTTTTGAATAATCCAAATAATTTACTAGGAAACTTCATAATCAAAAGAAAAAAGATAGTATGTAATATTATAATTAATGTATGAAGATTGATAAATTCAAAATTTCTTACAAGAATCAAAGAAGGATTATTGAAGATAAGGTCAGTGACTATTCTATATGTTTATTGTTTCTTTATACCAAGCATAGTGATGAATCTAAGAATATATTTGCACATTAACTATAATATTGTATGCCAACTGTTTGTAGCAAGACCATTAACCATTTTGAATAGACATATATTGGTGTTCATGGTTTAGTGAGGGTTAAGCATTTGGAATAAGGTGGCTATAACTGTAGGCATTGAACCGCCAATAAGAGGGTAAGTGGACTATTAATATGACTAATTATTCTATTATATATTGGGTCTTTAAGAAACATGTTATGAACATGTCATAGTTATGGAATAGGTCAATATTTGGTGGTCAAAGCGGATTGGTTGTTTGATGACTGATAGAAAGATACAACCGGTATGAGATGATTTTACTCTTGGACTTCATGGGTCCATAGTTCTATATTTATGACTAATGATTTTTAGGGATCTAGATATCTACTCCTAGAAGTCAGGGTCGTATTTGTTGCCTCCATGTTAAATAACCTTTATTGTGTATAATGATTGAATTGGTTATTGCATGTAAATATGTGATTTATAGTTGGGCATGTTCGTGAATGTGAATAATTTAAAACACTATAGATAAGAAGATTGGAGAGCGTAAGATTTGAGTTTTATGTGCCTTTAAAAAGGGATACACTGCGAATGAATCTTGTCCTTTTACATGTAGAGTAAGGCATATATTGTACCAATGATGGTTGTAAAACTTACATGATTTAATATGGAACGATGTAACACTTATTATCTTCGAGGGGTTCTAATTGTTTTTAAAAGTCATATCACTTTCCATAAATTTAGCAAGATCAACAAAAATAATGTAAAATATACATTTATAAAATTAAAAGGTAGTATTTGTATGGGTTGTCATGTGTTTTTAGTGTGTCCTCACATTATGAAACATGGAGAGATATGATTGGGAAGAGGTGTTTTAGAGGAAGAAGCAACAATCTCAATAGCCCTTAAACAATTTGATAGTATTGTTGGATAATTTGTTCTTTTAGAGTAGGGTTTTTGTAGCATAATGGTCCTTTTTTTAAGTTTCTTTAGTTGCACATGAGGAGATGGATTTTGGATCTCATTCTTGAATGTCGAATGACTAGAGGATTGATGAATAAATTGAGCTCTCCATTTAATTCATTGGATCATTCTGGTATTGGACGAGATTCATTCATGATTTAATATATATAACTCCTCTTTAAGCTTAATGCATATATGATTTATTATTGGGCTTCTCATAGCTTAGCTCGCAAATCATTTTTCTATTCACGCGAGCTTACTGAGAAAGGTTAACTAACCTAGCGATTCTTATTTCAAGCTACTAAGTCAAGTCTTCCTAATATATCCCTATTAAATAGGTGTCATGTCACTAGTCTAAAGGGTTAGTCTGTAGGAATGAACTTATGTTAAGCACAATACCAAATAGCCCAATTACAATACTTTTAACACATAAAATAATTCATGAATAAATAATGTTAATATGTTATTATAGGGGGCTAAATCTAATTATTGGGCTTCAAGCTCATTAAGAATTTAATTTGACTCTTTAAGTTAAAGTGATAAAGCTTACAAAGTCAAGTTAATAGAATTCAGGATGATCAAGAAAAATTTGATATAGTAGATTTTGAGTAAGACCTGCTAAATCAGCCTATCCACTTTCAACTTTTGTTATGAAGACTCATATACTAAAGAGAAGTTTTCAATTGAGCTTTAAAAAAAAAAAAAATACAAAGCCTACAAAAGAATTTATTGGAGAAGAGACCAATTTTAGCAATTGATCACTAATATGATTTAATGAATGATATCAATAATTAAATCCTATGAATATCTCTCCATGTGGGATAATCTTAGACAAACACTTATGTTGTCAGGTCATATTCTTGTAAGATCAAACAACTTATTCTTTTAAGAACATCTTACCTCTTGTCATCTTAAGTAGAGTGTGATGCATGAATAGCTCATCTATCTATAGTCATCCTCTATATGCCTTCCATATCACTCCTCTTGAACGATGTGTAACGCATGACCAGTGATCACGTTATTTGTTCTACATACATTTAGATTTAATATTTTATTGAGTAAATTTATTATTTTTATAAAGAGATTTTGTAGGGCATTGGGCTATCTAGAGATGTAAAGGAAAGAAAGGGGCCTCTACCCAACCCCACCGTACATAACAAAAAAGAATAAAACAGAAAAACAAAAACAAAATTTGCCGCGTGTGTCGTCGATCGCCTTACAGTCTTATGCCATTTCTCTTTCATGGACACTACACTCTGCACTGTCTGACTCTGTCTGTCCTCTTTACCGTTGCATTATTAGATTCACCATCGCATTCACCCTCTCTAACCTGTAAAAATGGTTTTGCATATAAATAGAGTTTTGTGGGTGAGTTTTGAAGACGAGTTTCTCGCTAGCCTGTGTGGAGGCAATATCCCTCCACTCGCTGTAATCAAAACCAACTGCCCCCCTCTCTCTCCTTCCTTTCCATCATCCCATTCCTATTCTTCGCTTCATTTCGTTATTCTCTCTCTCTCTCTCTTCCTCCGATCGTCATCGAGAGCTCCTTCTCTTTCTTCAAGCTCTCGATTGATTTGATTGTTTTTATCAAATTTGAGTTCCACCATGTCCAATTAGGGCACTAAATTATATATTAATCACATACATGACTATATCTAATTGAAAAGGAGAGAGAAAATAACGTATACATATACGTTTCGTATTCTTATTCGTTTTGGTATGCGTATAAGGAGATTATAGCCAAAAAAAATAAAAGACAAAAAACAATTAAAGAACATGGAAAACGTCGCGGCGCAATTGAAGCGTGGTATATCTCGGCAATTCTCGACGGGATCGATGAAAAGAACGATGAGTAGGCAATTTACGCGCCAGAACTCGCTCGATCCTCGCCGTAATAATATGAGATTCAGCTTCGGGAGGCAGTCGTCGTTGGATCCCATACGACGGAGCCCGGACCGAGACGACGACCAGCTCGCCGTTCCCGAGAACTTGGACTGCACCATGCAGCTGCTCTTCATGGCGTGCCGTGGCGATGCGAGAGGAGTTGAGGATTTGTTGAACGGAGGAATTGATGTCAACAGCATTGATTTGGATGGAAGGACTGCGTTGCATATTGCTGCTTGTGAAGGGCACGTCGAAGTTGTCAAGCTCTTGCTTAGCCGGAAGGCCAATATTGATGCTCGTGATCGATGGGGGAGCACGGTTTGTCTATTCAATGCATTCTAATTTCTTCTTTTTCTTCTTTTTACTTGTATTGAATTTCTATATATTGAAAAAGAAAAGGTAAAATTAAATGGTCTCTGTTGATTTTTTTTTTTTCATGACGTTATAATTATTCAATTGAATAGGCAGCTGCTGATGCCAAATACTACGGGAATACAGAAATTTATAACATTTTGAAAGCTCGAGGAGCAAAAGTTCCGGTACGCTTCTGCATTGTATTATAACATCCGTTGTTAATGCATTTTTCGTTAGCCTTTCCATGAACTTACTTTATCATGAAGTGTGCAATGAATATTGTAAATGCGAAAATTCTTGTTTTCTTTTAGCCTTTTAGTTAGTGTTTCAGTGCATATCGCTTTTTTGGAATGTGCAAAGAACATAATGGCTATTCAATTTTTGTTGTCTCTGTCTGGATTGGTTATCTCTGTTCTATTGGTTACTATAGAAAACAAGGAAGACGCCCATGTCTGTTGCCAATCCTCGAGAAGTTCCAGAATACGAGCTCAATCCTTTGGAGCTTCAGGTTCGGAGGGTAGATGGTATTTCAAAGGCATGTTTCCCTTTCCCTTTCCTGAGCTCCTATAGTTACTTTAATCCAGACCCTTTTTTGATGCAAAGATTATGCTCTAATGTTTTGGAGGTTCTTCAATGTGTTTCAGGGAACGTATCAGGTGGCTAAATGGAACGGTACCAAAGTTTCTGTTAAGATTTTGGATAAGGACAGCAGCACTGACCCTGAGAGCATGTATGTCTCTTCTTTGCATATCATTCTCGATGCTGACATGAAGATATGGATGCTTGGTTGTCTTCTTGGTTGGTTGTTGTTTGTTGTCTTTGAAAAATGATGCAATGGTTTTCTTTTTTTTTTTTTCCTCCTGTGGTAGAAATGCTTTCAAGCATGAGCTGGAGCAACTAGAAAAAGTCCGTCATCCTAATGTGGTGCAGTTTGTTGGGGCTGTCACACAGAACATGCCCATGATGATTGTTTTGGAGTATCATCCAAAAGTAAGCATGAGTAGATTCCCTCTCTTTTACTGTGTCTGTGTTTGTACATCTTTGCTGTTTACAAAAGGTGGTTGTTTTCTCTTTGACCTTGTGCACGACCATTTTAGTCCACCGCATTACAAGTAATAATATGATTTGTTCTAAGAGGTATCTAGACTATTCAAATCACCGTGAATGCCTCAGGCACCTCCTTTATCACATCTAAGGGTGGAAGATGTGGAAGACAATGCCACTTCAGTTTTCTGACTTAACTGTTGGGATGTGGAGGTAAACTGTACATCAGAACTTAGTTCAGGTTGTACATCTCAAGGCTTGAGCAATGAGCTGAACATCCTGTCCTCCAATATTACTAGTTGAGTCTAAAAGTTGCTAGAGATAATCTAAGTTTCTTCATTCATGTTTTCCTAATATGTAAGTAGGATTATGATGCAGGAGCATCTTTTTCATTTAGGAAATATACAGTTTGCTTTTCTTTTATTATTTCAACTTTATTAGTAATTCCTTTTTAAATATTTTCTGCTTTATTTAGTTAGGAATAAAAATTCTTTATTTAGTCAAAACTTTCTATTTAGGAGTAAAGAGTCTCTAGGGTTTTGAAACGTGCCCTAGTTTTAGTACTACTAAAAATAACAGTCCATTGTTATGTTCAAACCAGATTTTTATGTTATCCTAGAATTTTGATCAAGATTGGCTGTAGCCACCATCCTTCCATACATACAGTTCTTAGCCTGTTCTGTTGGATTTTTTGGGAATCTTGTGTTTCCTATCTACGATCCCTCCAGATTAGCAATACATAACTTTGGAGATGGGAAATTAGGTTATCATGTATTGAACAGGAGCATTTTCCCTGTGAATGATCAGAAAAAGCTGGTTAAAACCTTGGTGGTTTATTAGTTGACTTGACGCACTGTTGCTGTTCTCTATCTTAAAATTATTCACGAGTGCACTCAAATGTCCTGTCCCCCATTCACCACAAGGAAGGAAGGGGGAAAAAGAAAAACAAAATGAGTTCTTTTGGTTGAAGCAAGCTATTCTGTCACTTTATTTTGGTTTCTGACGAAGAAGTTTCATTGCTGCTGATGTTTCAGGGTGATCTTGCAGGCTATATCCAAAAGAAAGGGCGATTAGCTCCTTCCAAAGCTTTAAGATTTGCTCTTGACATTGCTAGGTTTGTGTATATTTAAAGATCAATCCTGTTGCAAGAAGTTTTGTTGATTTGGTCGGTGGTGTCTTTGCCTTCCTTTGAAAGAGGCAATTCCTACTATGTTGACAATTATCAGGAGTTGTTCTCCCCCTTACATCCCATGTCTTTGATAAGCTTTTTATGTCCAGGGGCATGAATTACCTCCATGGGTGCAAACCTGATCCAATTATCCACTGCGACTTAAAGCCGAAGTAAGAGACCTAAATGTTGGAGTTGGTTTAATGATAGGGAATGTAAAAGAATTGTATACCTTGTACCTGGCCATATTTTGCCCTAATATTTGCAATTTTGATAAGGTGCCAGAAATATTTTGCTGGATAGTGGCGGTCAGTTAAAGGTGGCTGGATTTGGTTTGAGGAAGTTAGCAAAAGTCTCACCTGATAAAGTGAAACTACCACAGCCTGCAGCTAATAATGATCTTCTAAGTAAGTTGCATATGATCTTTGTCTATTGCTTGTATTCTTTTCATCGGACTGTCATTGTTGAGCTTCGCAAGTGTAGGTTTATATGTGGCACCTGAGGTTTATAGAGATGAGATATTCAACCGAAGCGTAGATGTGTTTTCCTTTGGTCTCATTCTCTATGAGGTAAGGTTTTCTTCCCATCACTACAGTTCTCTTTTTAGCTTGTTTTCTCTTTCTCAGAAATCTCATAAGTACCATACTTCCAGCAGCTATGTATATAAGAGCATACTGCATATCTTCTGTCATAAAAGAAATGCACTTTATAAGAAGTGGATGTCAAGTGAGCAATATGTTCCCTTCTTATTGGGTGAATCAAATTCAAAAATCTGCTTTTCTGCTTCCATAAAAAATACTTCTATTTTCAGTTTTGACATGCTACCATGCTTTCTGCACATGTGCAGACTCTATATGTATCAGTAGAATTTCCTTGTGTCAAGATTTTCACTGATGTTGGCTACTTATCTTTGCATTTGCATAGATGATTGAGGGAGTGCAACCCTTTTATCCCAAGTCTCCTGAAGAGGCTGCAAAAATGATTTGTTTAGAAGGAAAACGACCACCTTTTAAAAGCAAATTGAAAAGTTATCCTCCAGATTTGAAAGAGTAAGAACTCCATTTTACTCCCATTCTAATAGTATGTTGGATATACTGCATTTCTTTTTACCTTAAGATCGATTCTTCCTTATTGTATCTGAAACAAAGAATACCGCATGCTGTGGCAATACCATTGAAAGCCCCTTTTGATGCTGCGGCAATTGATGTTTGATTTTCTCAGAACAGAATATACACTATTCTGCATTTCATTTAGGTATTAATCTTTCTACGTATGAACCTCTATGTGGGAATCTTCAGATTGATCGAGGAATGTTGGGATACGGAACCTGTGGTACGGCCCACCTTTACAGAAATCATTGTTCGGTTGGACAAAATAGTAATGAACTGTTCAAAGCATGGATGGTGGAAAGATACGTTCAAACTTCCCTGGTATGCTGCCCGATAATAGCTTCTGCATGTTTTGATTTTTATAGGTTTTAACATAGTATCATCGAATCGTCCAACTATACTCTCTTCTTAGCACTTTGGTTGGAATTGTTAAATCACTTAGGCAGATCGCAAGAATGGATCTCTT
The DNA here is from genome assembly GCA_024138015.1 of Lumnitzera littorea. NCBI lineage: Eukaryota > Viridiplantae > Streptophyta > Magnoliopsida > Myrtales > Combretaceae > Lumnitzera > Lumnitzera littorea. The sequence continues at coordinate 105,564,537 of JAMXBB010000001.1, read as the reverse complement.
AATATCCAACTGTAGGCATGTTGTTTCGTGAACAGATGTCACATACTAACATGTTCAATGAATGGGGCTCTATGTCACTAGCTATGCAGCTTTATGTTTGATTAATTAGCAATGTCTAAAGAATTGACATATCTTTAAAGTTTTGAGTATGCATAAAAGAGGGTGCTGGTGGGGCAAAGGATTAATTTAATTCAAAAGGGAGAGTGTATGTAGAAAGAGGTTGAGTTGGGGAATAGACTCTCAACACTGCATCCTTCTTTGTATGACTCCGTGCAATAGGTTTCTAAATCAAATTGGCTTCGTTTGACTAAAAAATTTAGCCGGTGCCATGTTTTGGTGAAATATTGTTAAGCATATTTTTAAGAAACATGATGCTCGGCTGCTGCTGATTACATGTAATTATTTTCCCTTTGGGTTACGGACTGCTGAAAACATAGGCATTGGAGTTAAATTACAACTGTCATTCAACTATAACTGTATAAACCTAAAGGTCAGGATTTGTAAGTGAATTTTGATTTGTCATTTATTACATCTATGATCCAAGACCTCCAGATCACAACCGAAACCTGTGAGCATTTGTGCAATAGATGCTCTGTTTTCTGCTAGTTTATCCAGAAAATTTTGTTGACAATAAGTTCATGGACCAATTGCAACTCTCTTGAGTGTTCATCTCAGAAAAGGGGAAAAAGAGAAGATTCTTATCGTAACACATTACATGATAATTTATCAATCAGCATAGTTGTTTTCAACAGTTCTTCACTCATGCTGCTTCGATAACCTGCAGGAAATAATGCAAGACTATCGGTTATACTGGATTTCAAACTGTGATACCACTGACTGATTACTACATTCAGAACACTTCGGAGCATCATGCTCTAGGGCATTATTATAAAATTGGAGAAATCAGGTCAACACACTCTTGTCCAGACAAATTTGTAGCTGTAGATTTTATTCTTCCGAGGGGCAGGAAATGTTCCTCTCTTTGTATAATTCTGAAAAATGCTTTATAAAGAAATGCTTTCCTGTTTTCTTATCCAAATGAGCTTTCCCATGGCTTCTTATCGAGTATATAATGTTTGTACAAACTGGAAAATAAGCAGCACGCATGCGTTTGAGGTTTGATGGATAGCTGCTGTGGAACATTAGTCAAACAGGACAGTTGGGTGCTTAATCTACACGATTGGGGATTATAGCAACAATGGCAAGAAAAGAAATGACAAGTAGGTCTGCCTTCTTGATATATATTCTAAATTCCGCATCATGAGATTGCCATACAAGTACCTCGTGTACAGTGGATGATCTAACACGTGAAACCAACCCCGCCCCAACTACGTTATAGTCACCGAGAAAAAATAAAAAATAAAAAATTAAATGATTATGGTACTGATTCTAACATTATACCAAAATAAGAGGTCCTAAATTTGAATCTATGCATTGTTGGTTTCATCCCCTCTTATCTGAGTAGTGCACTTGAGCGAAGTCTCTCGATCCATATTTACAATATCCAATTTCAGGCTTTAACCGAGTCTAAACTGTGTTTACTATACGAAAATTCACGCAATTTAAATTTTTAGATTAGGCGTTTGTGGAGTTGACTTTAATGGATAATATATATGAGACTCAACCTTTATAAAGTAAACATAAATTGATAATCCCTCCTACCATTACTCATGTTTACTGAAGATCTTTACTTAAATATAGCAAGTCACATTAATCAATAATTGAGTTGGCAATTTATACTAATGGATCAATTTTTCATGTTTGGAATTTTTCTTAATTATGTCTTAAGAAACTAAACTGATATACTATCACATTTAGTTTACATGTTTTGCGAACAATTTTGAAATAAATTCATAACTTTGCTATCACTTTTCAAATCTATTAAGAAAATTACGAAGAGGATCAAAGTAAAATAAAGACTACATTTAGGTATAAAAAAAGCACAAGTCCTTATCTATCAAATCGAACTTACAAAAAATGAGGATGAACTAGTAAATTGTGAGGAGTTAACATCTAGAGGATCAAGGCCAGGGTCTAGGGCTTCGACTCGACAGAAATCGTTAGAAAATGGTGATTTCTAATTCTTTAAGACGAAGTACTACAATCGGCTCTGTGCAATCTGCTTCAGGCAAATTCCTTAAGTGGTGCTTTTTTTCCCCCTTCCCAGCTAGTTTTTGTTTTACTATACCTTGTTCCTACTTTGCACTATTGTTACTTAAATAAAAGATATTTTTATTGCATAACATATCTATGGGTGTGAGGGTGCCCTGTGTTGAGTTGCGCTACATGTGACTAAAGAAGAGACTTGAATTGCATATATAGTATGGGATGATTAAGAGAGACTTGGAGGGACGAGGAGTAAGTTATTTCAATCAGGCTTTAACTTACTGAGTGATAAGTGGAGGAGCTCAATAGCATCGAACTCTACAATTGATTAAGAATGAAGGTCATGTTTTTTAAATATTTAAGTATTTGATCTTTCATGGTGAAAATCCAGCAAAGTGACGGTGTTTATACCAAAATCTCTCTTATTCAAACCAGGGAGGAAAATAGGTATTTATAGAAGTTAGCCATTAATCTATTTTCGAATCGTGATAATGATTAATGGTTAAGATCCATTTCCTTAAGGGGTCTTAAATGGGCTCTTTCTTTGAATCCAAGCTTAGTAAAAGTCTTATCCTAGATATATATTGGCTTGATTCCTTAGTCCTTGTTACCTTAATTGATTAATGGGTTTGAAGTCCAATTTTGAATTTAGTCCTCTATAGGATCAAAATTATACTATCAATGAGTTTGGATTATCTTATTAAAGTGCAAAGAAACTTTAACTACCAACAATGGATGCAATACAAGTCCTCTACAACAAGATATTACAATTATGATTAAATAAAAAAATAATGCATGAATAGGATAAAGTTAAAATACACATTAACATCATTATTATGTTCAACAATTTCTATACATTAAAAAGTTTTACAAATACTTCTATATCCTGTATTGAAATCACTATTAGTCTCTACATAACACTACTTCTATAAAGTTGAACTATAATAATTATGCTCTTGTCCTTAATGGAAATCTTAATGTGTTAAAACAAGTGATCGGAATGAAGAGTAATATAAAGTTCAAAATTAGTGGGAAATAGAGACAACGAGTCTTTTAATGTTCCATTCATTCTACAACGTTGTAAAGTACTTTTAGTTTCAATTAAATATGAAAAATTCCTTAAGAAAAATATGTGTTTCAGCAATTTGTATTAATTATGCGTGTCTTCTTGGCAATCCCAACTTGCAATATACTCTTTGCTACCTAATCAATTCTTGTTTAGCTACTTATTGAAACTTTAGCATAATTCAAGTCTTCTTAAGTGATATATATGTTTAAGTAAGTGGCACCATCAGAATTGCTAGGGTAGTAAATGGTATATTGCAAGTTGAGGTCATATGTAATCAATACTAGTTGTTTGTCATAAAATGATAGAAAAGGGGGGAATGAAGTACATATTCTTATTAGAAAATTTTTTTGTACATTTTGAAAGTTTAGATATACTATTTACGGGAAGTGAAATAAACAAAATATTACAGTATTCTCTATCTTAATCTCTCTTCAATTCTTGAATTATATATCCCCTCCATTCCAATCACTTACTCTATTCATTAAGAATTTCAAAACAAAGCGATGATATATGTAACAACACATAAAAATGGATTAATATTTATTAAAATAATATATAATTGTAGAAGAGTTGAAAATTTTAATAATATATATGGAAAACATTTTGAAGTGGAATGGAGGAAATATTGAGAAACTATACTATGTCTAAGAGAGGCTATGTAGCACAACTCTTATGTGTGTAAGTATTGTGTGTGATTGTGTTTGTGTAAATTGAGTGTGCAGGTATGGATTTGTAGGATGTATGAGTGCTTATGTTTATAGGCATGTGAGTATATGTGTGTGAAATTGCAAGTGATTTGTGAGTGGTAGTATTTTTGTGTTAAGTCTTGTGTAGTGTTACATGTGAAATGGTAGAGAGTGATGTGTGTGTCTTATTTTGAAATTTTTTTTTTTTTTTGCTTTTAAGCAAGATATCAAAACCACGGCATGACCTATCAATTCAATGGGTTCAAGCAACTAACCTATCTTGAACTATCATCTCAGTAGGTCCTTCCCTAACTTAAGAACCAACCAACCAAGTTGGTTCCAATTATCAACCCAACCGGCTAGTTATGCCGTAGTTCTTAACCGAAAACGCCCCATACTAATGTCTACATGAACGAAGCTAATGGTGGAATCAAAACATCAGAACCTTAATCTGAAATATGCTAGCTCATTAGAGTTAGACCTACTTATACAACTAATATGTTAAACATGGACTCTCACACTCAAAATGTACTTAATGTGTTTATAAATTGTGTTAAAAAAAATTTTATGTCAACTCCTTTATAATTATACATTGTCATGTTTGGATAGACGGATTTAGTGCCAAATCACCAACCTATCAATGGGACAACCCCATCCTAAAAGTGAATCGCAAACACTTTTGTGGAATGGAAGTGGATGTTTTAAGTTGTGCCTTAAACACAAAGAAAGGTACTTTAAATGTAATATATATCATATCTCATGTAATTATCTATTTTCTAACTTATGAGGGTAATATCTAGATTTTTACATGTATGTCCAAATTCGATATTGAAAATCTGCTCAAATATCTCAAACAATATTTGTTATCAAATAAAAAAACTTTCTTAGTAACATAAGCTTTATTCTCATAATAAGGCTAGCCAGATAAAATCTATAGATATAGGCATTTGATTTTTATGAGAAACACTACTGGCCATGCATGATTCGAGTAGCATTATGCTTGGCTTAAAAAGAAGAATAGTTTTAACAATACTAATATATTATATGAATTGATAAGTTATATATAAGTATCAATAAAACTTATATACATGAAAAATAAATGATAATTTGGGGTGTTTGATATAAATATTCATATCAAACACCATTTCTTTTTATAATTTACACATGTGAACATGTACTTAACTTAAGTAAGGTGCTTTAGAAGAACTAGTTCTCCATCTTAATTTTTTGTAACATAATTAATTACTTAGTTTTAATTTATTTTGCAATTGATTTGTTCTATTTATTTAGTATATTAAATAGTTTTTTAGTTATTTTTTTTATTTCGTGAAATCTACAAAATAATTAAATAAAGATGAAGAACTTTGTTTAAAACACTTCCTAATAAAGTAAAAGGATGCTTAAATAAAAAGATAAAAAATCCTTTTATAAATATATATATATATATATATATTTGTACGCGATTCATCATCCCTACCAGATTTTATTACCATTAAAGAGTAATAGATGAAATAGACTATTGATATTCTATTTTCAGCGATGTTATTAATTCGAAGCGCTGTACATGAAAAATGAGGTCCATCTATTTGTATTCCCTAAAAGGTTAGGCTGACCGGGCTTTGTTTCAGGATAAAGTTGACGTTATGTTACTTGCACGAGGGGACACTTTTCGCAATTTAACCTCGAATATCAGGTCGGATTACGCTCACGTGCATGCTAGTATTTGTTAAAGATTTCTTCGGGACAACGTAATACATATCAGACAAAAGGAAAGATTTTGACTGCATCAAAATTAAAACTTTTAGAAGTTGACTAAAGTATTTTGATAAAGTTATACTATGTTTTATTGTAATATTATTATCACATCATCAATTTTTTTTTTTTATTTTGATTATCGATTATAGGTGACAATAATTTAAGGAAATAACTTTAAAAATTTTTAAGATTTGTAATTTTAAATGATCCAAATCAAAAACTTTTAATTGATTCCCAAAAAGCTATCACTATTTGTCTTTACTTATTTTCTTTCCCAAGTATTTGATATCAAGGAAACTTTTTTTTTTACTGTGTTTTCTGGATGTATTTTAAGACACCTATTTAATTTGAAATATATCCCACATTAATATGATTAATAAATACAATAATTAAACACTAAAAAGTAAGAAAATTAGAAAAAGAAAATGAAGAGAAGGAAAAGGAAAGCTTGCTGTGGTTACCCTTGTTGATTGTCTGGCTGATCATGGTGGCAATCATTGTGTAACCTATTCAAGGTGGTGGGAATAATGTGAAAAATAAAGACAGAAATGTAATAATAGTAATACCATCCTATGATATTCATAGCGGCATAACCTAGCTTGGTTGTGTGGTTATTCACCACCTCTAGATTAAAATGAAAAGCGAATCGTTTTGATGCAAAGAAATAAAATCGAACTTTTTTTCCTTGGTATTTGAGGATTTGTTAGTACCACCCGACACCTACTATGAAAAAGTGAATGGCAACCAATAATCATTTTATTATTACATGACCATCTGGTCAACTATAGCGGTTGTTCATAGGCCATAATACAGCACTACCTTTATATATATATATATATATATATTATCACTATTTAGGATAAGTTGAAATAAAAAATTAACATTTCAATAAATAATTAAAATAAGAAATCGTTATTATAATTTCGTTAGTTTCATCTTTTCTTACCCTTAAATGAAAAATGGCGCTTTATGGTGTAGACGTAATGTAACCATAGCGCTAATATATATATAATAAATGGAAAAAATATATAAAATTACCAAAAAATAAAAATAATTAGAAAACTATTAAAAAAGGAAATGAAAAATATATATATCAAAAAATTAAAAGCTATTTATCTAAATAATTATAATATATTATAATATGATTAATTAAAAAATAAAAAAATTAGAAATTTTTTTATAAAAGAAAAAAAAATGATCTAGCCACTCCTTAGAGCCGAATCGACTGTGGAAATATGATAAGTTATGACCTACGTAAAAAAGTGGATTATTGAACCCACGAACCAACCATGGATAGTCCTTTACAATTTTTTTTTTAAATAAAGATAAAAGCCAAGAAATTAATTAGGTCGCATGACATAATTACAATTTGATCAAATTTCCTCCTAAATTTCTTTTTCTTTTTTTCCAAAAAAGGCTATAGATGATCGCTCATAACACCTAAAAGAGAGGGTTGTGCGACCCTCCCTTAGTTATAGACTGCTGCTTAAGGCCAATTGGTAAGTCTAGTGATCACTTTTTTTAATGAGTTGTGAGCCACTAATATTTCTATGGTTGATTTGGCTATTGATCTTAGGTTGGTCAGAATTTTTCTTTTAAAAAAAATTTGGCCTTTTTATTTTTTTAATTAATCATATTATAATTATTCATATCAATAGTTTTAAATTTTTTGATATATATATATTTTTCATTTCTTTCTTTAATAATTTTCTAATTATTTTTATCATTTTGGAAATTTTATATCTTTTATCAATTATTTCTATTTATTTATTATTTATATTTACATGTAAAAGCTATGTGTACACCATGCATGCACTATGTCAGCGCCATTTATTATTTAAGGTTATGTTAGATAAAACTAATGACGATTTCTTATATGAATTACTTATTAAAACGATGATAGCTTATTTGAATATTTTGAACGTCAATCCTTTATTTCAATTTATCCCAAATGTTAAGATCCTTTTGTGTAATTATTTATATGTAGTATTGTTATTATTATTTTGCAATATTTCAAAAGCTAAATATATCAAAACGTACCAAACTCAACAAAACCACGTTGACAAATATCCATGAATGAATTTTATAAATATTTTCCAATAAGGAAAGCCTACCTTGAAAATTTAATTTTCTATTATCTATAATAAGAGAATAAGATATGTTAACAAGTATAATAAAATACTTATCTGTGAGCCGAAAAGTGTTGAGGGGGATGTAAACCCAATAAGCGTTTTCTTATGTCGCATGGGAAATATCCATGGTGGATTTTATAAATATTCTCCGATAAGAAAATGCATATACTCTACCTATCTTAAAATTTTAATTTTTTTTTTTGGTAATAGGAGAATAAGATATGTTAATAAGTATATTAAAGTACTTGTATGTCAGTCAAAATGCGTTCATAGTGGTGTAGGTCTAAGTAAGCATTTTATTTTGTCGCTTGAAAGAAAATATCCTTGAAAGGATTTTTCTGGTAAGTATTTTGATGGGGATGTAAGTTACTCTGTTTCTGGTAATAGGATAATAAGATATAGGCACGTATGTGTGAGTCCATTTGTGTTGATGGGAATTTAAGTTTAAGTAAGCATTTCGTTTTATCACGCGAAAGAAAATATTCATGAATTGAGTCTTATAAGTATTTCCAATAAGTGCTCAATTGGTGGTGGTTTTTCGTCAAACTGGCTTCTAACTTTCATATATCTTCCAGAACCTTAGCGGGGCTTTATGGACTTGCTAAGGGTCATAGTGGATCTATAACCAAAGAACACGATTAAGGTGGATGTCAAAGTTTCTTCTATTATGATCACTTCAATGCTTAACTTAGTTACAAGTGATGATATGGTAAGTGTGTAAATTCAATTCAAGATAAGTATCAAAAGCCAACTAATGCATTTTTGTTGCTTTTGTTGATTTCCTTTGATGTTGGAATTATGAACTAAGCTATCTTTAGCAATGTGCATCGTTGTAGGTTTGTTGGTCTCTTCTGTTCGTTTACCTTTAGTTTTGTTAGTCCAAAAGGGCAAAAGTTTTTCTGTTTTGAGTTTACTATTTTCAAGACTTACTATGCCGAAAATATCGATTTTTACATAAAGGGTGGGTCTTCCTTCCTAAAGTGGTGAGGTCCTTTAGAGACCCATTTGGTTGAAAGAGGTGAAGTCTTTCAAGGGTAAAACTCCGTCTTCCATCCCATCCCCTCCCCTCCCTCCTCTTCCCCCTTTGGAAACCTACCAAGTCTTTTTAAGAAGTTAGGTCAAGTCTTTTGGGAGTAAAGCCTATTGATCTTAGGAGGTTAAGCTTCTTAGAAACCTACAAGCTTGAAGAGGGTAAGTCTTTTAACAGTGAATCTTATCGACCTTGGAAGGTTAAGCTTGTTGGAGAGAATAGGTTAACCCTTTACATGATTGTATTAGTGGAAATAACAAGAGAGTTATCACTTTATTGATTGTTGGTTGTTTGTATGGTGGTGACTCAAAGGAGTTGTGATTCTCATATCACCCTAATGTTTTAGCCCTTTGCTAATGGGGGTCGGTTTAAGTGATAATGTATTAGCTTTAGTTATGAGGAAATGTGCTCATAAGGTATCATCAATTGTGTTTGACTATGGTGGTTGTTGCACCACCTATAGGTGGGCACCAAGATGTTGACAGTGATTTTTTGTTAAGTTAAGCTTCTAACCTCTATGGACCTTCCAGAACCCTAATGGGCTCTTATAGGCTTATCTGTGATCTTGATAGGTTTGCAATTAGAGGATACGACTAAGGTGGCCCTTCTTCTAATAGTAGGGCTTTTGATACTCCTCTTAAATTGAACTTACATACTTAATATAATATATCATTATATATGACTGATTTAACCATCGAAATAATTGTGTCGGAGGAAGTCATATATTTTTATTGCAAACCTATTGGGACCTTGGCATGCTCATATAAGCTCATTAAGGTTTTAAAAGGTCTATAGAAGTTAGAAGCCAATATTGACAGAAAAAAAAAAAAAAGAAAAAAACCGTTGTCAACAATGTCAATCTTGAAATTTTAAATTTTTTTATCTTAGCAATAAGAGAGTAAGTTATATTATCAAGTATAATAAGGCATTCATCTACAAGGGAAATGCTTTTATTGGGATATACATCTAAGTAAGTATCTTGATTTGTTGCTAGAAGGAAATTTCATGAATAGATTATAAATATTTTCTTATAAGAAAATGTATATACTTTGCTTATTTTGATATTTATGTATTTATTTATTTTTTCAGTAATAGGAGAATAAGATATATTTCACTCATCAATGAATTAAAACGTGTTGATAAAGATGAAAGTTTAAGTAAAAGTTTTGTTTTATTGAGTGAGAACTGAACATCCCTAAATGGATGTTGTAAACACTATCGCTAAGAAAATGTTTATACTCTGCTAATCTTGAAAATTTCATTATTTTAATTTTCGTAATTGGAGAATAAGATATATTAACAAGTATAATAAGATCGAAATGTGTTAGGAGATTTAAGTCTATGTAAGCATTTTGTTTTGTCGCGTTAAAGAAAATATTCATAAATGGATTTTATAATATTCTCCAGTAAAAGAACATATATACTCCACCTATCTTGAAAATTTAATCTTTTTTTTTTTTTTGTTTTTGGTAATGGGAGGATAAGGTATATTAACAAAAATATAATGAAGCACTTATAAGTAAGCGTTTTGTTTTAACGCGTAAAAAAAAAAAAAGAAAACCAATTAATGGATATTATAAATATTTCCCAGTAAGAAAATGTATATACTCTATGTATTTTAAATTTTGATTCTTTTGTTTTGGTAAATGGTAATAAGATTAAAATAAGATATGTCAGCAAGTATATACAAGCCCCTCATCCGTGCGTACATTATCAGACCTAACTGCATTTATACACGTCGGACTATGTTATAGGACAAGAAAAGCATGCTACCGTATACCTCAATGCATGCTAACATAACTCGGTCTAAATTCTCCCTAAAACCTCCCTGGTCTTCCCGTGCTATAAAACTGAAGAAGAAAAGGTGTGACACAATTACTACAAGTACAATACCTAGCCTCTCTTCTCTATCCCAAATCTGCATTCTTGTTCTTTTTCGAAACCAAACATATAACTATCAATATTGTCTGGTTGCTTCTTCCAGGAACTGTAAGTTCTACTCCTGTCTTTCATTTTCATTTTGATATGCAACGAATTCTCATTTCCGATCCTCATTGATTGCTGTTATCTTGCTATCTTTATAATCAATTTGAATTTCTTTGATCTTAGTTGAATTTTCAATTGGAATTTGATTATATGAATTCCTTTTTTGGATTTTTTCTTCGATTATACTTCCCATTAATGGAGTCTCATGTTCATTTCCTTCAATAGTGGTAGAGTTTAAAATTTGGGTTTTTTCATTTTGTTTTACTTCCTATCATATTGAAAAAGCATGCTTATATGGACGGGAGCTTACATGCTACGCCTCTGTCTCACTTTCAAACCCTAGACCAAGCCCCTTGTATCTCCAATTGGTTGGGGCGACTAAGAAAGATACCTAGATTCAGCTTATTTAGTTAAATGATACATTAACGTTAAGAAAATGATAAGAGGTTTGCCGGTATGTGAAACTGAAGTGAAATATACACATATATATATGTTGTTATTGCATCATAATTTGATCAATATGCATGTGAAGTTTGGCTAATTTTACGTTAACTGGTACAATCTTTTTTCTTTTTCTGCCTTTCCAGCTGTATAGAGAGTCTCCATTGGAAATTTTGAATGTCCTGTAACTTTGTAGAGGAAGCTGCCTAGTGCAATGGCTTCTAGAGTTATTCTTAGGAGGAAGAGACTCATCTCTACTAACTTAGAAGTCTCTCCTTACTCAATTCGATGGCTCCAAATCCATGGAGAAAGACATGCCTCTTGCTGTCCGGATTCACCTAGTTATGCATCTAGTTGTCAGTCGCAGCCACAGGGCATTAATAGTCATACTGGTGGTGTGATGCCCTTGGGAACGAAAGATGAATCCTTCATTGGCCAGAAGTTTCGAATTTTCTCGAACAGTTATTGTGCCATGATGGTGCCTCATCCTGCGAGAGTACAAATGGGAGTCATTGCTCCCCTGGGTGTGAGGTACATCTCATACTCCACTCGCAGTGTTTCCACTGCTGCTGCTAAGCAGCAGGAACTTGGAAACGATGATGAAGATAACAAAGAAGTGGTCTCTAAGAAGAAGAAAGAGGCCTCTCCTGAAGATTGTGATCAAGCTGTTGCTGGTTTGAGTTCTACAATTGCCAAAGCAAAAGCCAAAAAGTTGCAGGATTCTCAGCAGGTAGCCCAATCTATCCTGCAAAAGATGTGGGCAACACTTTTGGGAATTGGCCCGGCTTTGAGAGCACTGGCTTCCATGAGCAGGTTAGGGATTTAAGGATACCTTCTTAGCTCTTTTTTATTTATTTATTTTTTTCTTTTCCAATCTTGTTCAGATGTTCAAGAAAATTGATGGTTGTGATTTCTCATAACGCTATTCTTTCCCTCTGAAGAGATGACTGGGCCAAGAAATTAGTTCACTGGAAAGCGGAATTTGTTTCAACATTGCAGCACTATTGGTTAGGCACAAAACTTTTGTGGGCTGATGTCAGAATCAGTTCTCGACTGCTGTTAAAACTTGCCGGGGGAAAAAGCTTATCTAGAAGGGAGAGGCAGCAGTTAACACAAACCACAGCTGATATATTTAGACTAGTCCCTTTTGCAGTGTTTGTCATTGTTCCATTTATGGAATTTCTGCTGCCCGTTTTTCTGAAATTATTCCCAAACATGTTGCCTTCGACCTTTCAAGATAAAATGAAAGAGCAGGTATATATTGGAGAATTTGGTTATATTTTCCTCATTCATTTGTTATCATAATCCTTCCTTATATGCAATGTCCTGTAATGGGCACAATTGATCTGCTGAGTTGCTCTTTGCTTCACTATGTTTTGGAAGGAATGGATTAGTTACTATGAATTTGTTTATGGAAGATTATTTCATTATGGATCATGAAGGAAAGGTAATATATAGCAATTTGGTCTAGATGGAACAAATGAAATGAATATGGTTGCTTTCCAATTTTCTAGGATAAAAGTTGGTCATATTAAGTCCCTTGATAATATAAACAATATAAGAGGTCTAAACTCTTTTCACTTTGTTACATTATAATAGATAATTCGGTATGGTACTTTACAGAGGGGTACAAATTATATGAATTAACATTTCAAGTTGTTTACAGAATGGTTTCAGGTTTGTAGGTTTGTTATTCAAGCTGGGTAACCCTATCTACACAAGATAATGTTTTAAATTCTAATGCTTGCTCTATGGTGCTTTGCATGGTTTTCTTATGCAATGCCATGTTCATTGTACTGTACTTATTTTTCTCATAATGTAATTTTGCTTACTAGATAATTTGTACATTAAGCATTAAGTTTAGATTTCAATTAATTATTATTTTTCATTAATTAAATTTAGGTGAATTGTAGATCGGATTGCTAGTTGGATGTTACAAGAGGCTCATTTTAAACATTAGCATTTACATACCTATAATGTTTATAATGAGTGAGAATTCTTCAATGGCTTCATACATAGAATGGGATTTCGTTTCTTTTTGTTCCTTCTTTTGTACATCTGGGAGGCCATTGCTCTCTGCAATCATGCATTTATGTTTCAGTCTTCTATCATATGGAGTGTACATAAATTATATACAATTCCTATTATTATTTTCAGGAAGCATTGAAACGGAAGTTAAATGCAAGAATTGAGTATGCCAAGTTTCTTCAAGACACTGTTAAAGAAATGGCAAAAGAGATTCAAAATTCACGAAGTGGTGAAATTAAGCAAACAGCAGAAGATCTGGATAAATTTCTCAATAGGGTAGGTTACCTTAAGTTCCTGGTTTTCATGTTTTGAGGATGGATCAGTGGTTCTCCATTTTGTAGCCTACATACATTTTCCAGTATTAACTGGTGCTTTTGTTTTCAGGTAAGGACAGGTGCACGTGTATCTAACGAAGAGATTTTGGGTTTTGCGAAGTTGTTCAATGATGAATTAACATTAGATAATATTAGCCGGTGCGTTGCTCCTTCCATTGGCTAGCTTGTCTCCCTTTTGGTTGAATCATTTTATTGCTACTTTAAGTAACAACGTGTTTCCTAATAGTTGTGTACTTTTGTTTTGAATGGCTGTCTGCAGGCCTAGATTAGTAAATATGTGCAAGTATATGGGAATCAGTCCCTTTGGAACTGATGCATATTTGCGGTATATGCTCCGGAAGAGGCTTCAAAGGTGAGTTATACCTAATTCAGCTACTAGGTTTCTCCATTCACTCATCCAATGAAAAGAAAAGGAGGATATCTTCTGGCTTGATGGTATTTTATTAGATGAAAATAGCGGGACATGATGTGGAAGGCTGATCTTTAGAATATCTTTTTCCCCCATCGATTAGATATTTGATGGCTATTTCAATTTCTAATTCCATTCTGCAGGATACCTTTCACTCCACTTTTTGGACTTCCTTTCTTCTCCTCCTTATTTTACCTAAATGTCTCTTGATTAATATATAGTTGACTCTTTCTAGTTCTTGTTCTTGGATTATTCTTGGAGTGTGGAATAAATCAAATACAATGTTCCTTGGAGTGTATGTACACACACACATATATATATACTAAATCAAGTCAAGGTGTTCATTATGCTTGTTTGGAGATAGAGAATTACACTTTGGAATTTATTTGCAAGTTGATTGTGAAGTCCGATCAATTAAGTACAAAGATTTTTTGTTGGATCTATCTAGAATATAGGTTCAGATAGTTTCTTACGCTAAAATGTTTTATTGATTCAAGATTATTTATCAATTAAGTACGATGATCTTTTGGGGCAACTATTGACTTGATTTAAACAAATGAAATTTCTTTTGAATATTATAGAACCAATAACTATTAGCAGTTTATATACTTGAAGACTTTCTTAGTGAATGCATATCCAATTATATAAGGTCAAAATATGAGTATAGACTTCTGCATTATCACACCCAGGTGTAAGCAACTCTTCTGGTAGATTTTTTATAATATAGGCCATGGAACTAGAAATAAATAGTCAGAGAAGAGAGGAAGGAATTAAAGGAAGAGTCTGCACAGTGGTTTGCTTCAAGAGATGAACAAGAGAAGATGATCGAATATTTTGGTCTACTGCTGTCTATATAGAGCACTTGAATAGTAAAATGGACTATAAGACTAAGAACTTAAGAATTGGTTCTTTATCATGTTCATCTGGTTGTGGTTCTTATCATGTACCATGCTGATTTTTTATGCTTGTGATTATGATTTAAGACATCTAGGAGAGCTTCAAGAATCTTTAGAATGTAGTAGATATAGCTCTCCTCAGCATCACAAACCTTGAATAGTTTGCTGAAATTCTTCTTTGAGTTTGGGCATTGTCAATGGTTTAGGATTTCAAGAATTTGCTCAAGAATAGATTCTTTTAAAAAATATCTATCTGATTTGATTTCTGGGTTCTTATTTTTAATTTCTCAAAGTTGGGGATGAAATATACTTGTATTATAGGTGTCAACCTTGTGCTATAATCAAGTATAAGCCTTTCAGCATGAAGCCATTTGGACCACACAAGATATATAATTGGAAATCAGTTTTTCCCCATTCTATGTTTCTCATATCATATATTGAGGTAATCTCAAAAGTGGCATGGCAGTTGGGTGACTGATTAATAGTGAAATCGTTCCAACTCCTTTGCTTTGTCAGCCTTAAGAACAAAGCTGTCAATCTTTTCAAGTTTCTGTCCATCAAAAATGTTTCTATTAATAGACATGATGGTAGGATATTGATGTCATACTTATAGGCCTCTTGTACAAGTTACTGTTACTCAGCAGATGTGTGAATATGTGGCTGTTCCTTTTTTTCTTTTTGCCTCTTTGATCTGTACTCTTTAGCTTCATAGGAATACTATATTCAAAACTTAAAGCTGCATTTGCTGTTGCTTGTTTGTTATAAAACACCGGAAGTAATTTAACACTTTATAATGTTTTTTCCTAATATGTTTCTGGATTTATATCAGGATTAAAGAAGATGATAAGTTGATCCAAGCTGAAGGTGTGGAATCACTGTCAGAAGCTGAACTTCGTGAAGATTGTAGGGAGCGTGGCATGCTTGGATTACTTTCAGTGGAAGAAATGCGACAACAGGTTTTTGACTAAATGATGATTTTATGAGAGATCCTTTCCTCTTCATGTTAATATTCACATGAATTTACTTCCATTTATTTTGATTGGATCAACCTATTACTATTGCTTAAATTAAATGTTTAGTAGCATCCTACTTCCATTTACTCCTTCAGGACAACTTTCTCTCCCCACCCTTCCCTTTTTAAAAAAAAAAAAAAAGGAAAAAGGATAAAAAAAAAAAAAAGGTTTCTTCCTCCTCTTCTGTGAGATCGATCTTGTTTAGGTTCATTTGCCATCCCACTTTCCATGATTAAATTGAGGAAACTTTCTGCCCCAAATAATTGTTGTAAGTATACCCTTGCAGTTTGTTTTTGGAATAACCTTTACTTTCTCAATGCAGCTTCGTGATTGGTTAGACTTATCTCTTAATCGCTCAGTGCCATCTTCTCTTTTGATACTTTCCAGGTAAGCTTATCCAATCAGCTGTCAGCAGTGCATTTTTCTTACACCAACAACCAAATAGTTTGTTTAGCCTTTAGTAGCTGGATGATACCCAGTACCCATGCCAGGCCTCACTTTTTGGCATGATCTTATGTGCAGATCTTTCACTGTTTCTGGAAAGGTGAAGCCAGAGGAAGCTGTTGGGGCCACCATATCTTCTTTACCTGATGAAGTTGTTGATACAATTGGTGTCACTGCTTTACCATCTGAAGATTCTGTGTCAGAACGAAGAAGGAAATTAGAGTACCTTGAGATGCAGGAAGAACTTATAAAGGTTTTTTCTTAATTAGATTCTTTTATATAACTATAGAAGCCTCTCTCTTATTTCTCTTTTACTTTACTGACCTCCTTAAAGTTATTATAATTGTTAATATGAAAAGAAAATTAAGGAAAGGTGTAAAGGAGTGTATTTTTTATTTGGACTAAATGGCAGGAAGAGGAAGAGAAAGAAGAGGTAGAGCAAGCTCGGATGAAGAAGTCCAGGATTAATGATGAAGATATAGCATTGAAAGAGATGACCGTTCCAACTGCAAGAGAAGCTCAAGAACTAGCTAGAGCGAGAGCAATAGAAAAGCGTGAAGATCTCTGCAAACTTAGTCGTGCATTGGCTGTTTTAGCTTCTGCATCTGTAAGGACCAGATGTTTTCAATTGCTTTAGTTTTATCCTGGTGTTAGTTCTAAATACATTTGCTAGCTATTTCCTGGACCTTAAACATTTCTCACTTTCTTATAATTGCAGTCAGTAAGCCGGGAACGTGATGAGTTTTTACAGCTTGTCAATAAGGAGGTATTGCCTTTTTGTTTACAGAATTTTGTAATTCAAAAGATGCAAAGAATATTATTAGCATCAATTGACTTGTATGTCCAATATACATCTGATGAATAGTTATGACCTATTCTTATATGTTTATAAGGTTTGTTTTAAAAGGTTTAAAAAACATCTATTACTTATTCCATTTCCATTGAATATCCATTGCTCTGTTATTCATGGATGGAACTTCAGCATGAAAGATATGATACTTTTCTTCTTGGAGGGAACAGTTCAGAAGAAGTCTTAGAACTTTATAGGCTGTGTCAATTGCATTCTAATATTTTCACAAGGTGTACTTATGCCCTAAATGTATATGAAAAATATTGAATAATAGGTATAAACTGTTACTTCTGTCAAAAAACACTGACATGGCAATTTTTTATTATTTTTTCAACCACATTAGGCTGATAAATAGGCAATTTGAACTTCACCATCCCCTCTCTTCCTCCAACTCATGCTTCCTCTTGCTTAAGTAAGCCTTTCAGTTTTTTTTTTACTTTTTTGAAAAACACAATTTGCCCTACCATTGTTCCACCGCCATGCCTCACCATTCCTAATCTCTCCCCTTGTCTGTAGCCCCTCTTCTCTCTTTCTCTCTCCCCTTTTTAAATGGGTCCTTAAAAGTGGGTTTTCAAAAGAAAGACTAACCATTGAGGGTCGAATTGGCAACCTACAGCCATTACATGGGGTGGACAGCAACCTAACATGGCTAAAGGTCGCGGTTTGATCAATAAGGGTAAAATAGAGAGGGGACGTAAAGGGATTAAATTGGTAAAACTTGTATTCATTCGGCAATTTTTGAAAAGCGTTCAATACTTAAGTGCACCTTTGGAAAGGTTTAGGACTTATTGTAACTGTTTAGCCTTTTCTTTTTAGTTTTCGGTGTCAAATCTCTAATTCCACCAAAAATAAAATGTTGCATCTTATTAGCATTCCACTTTGTTTTTACTCTGCTTCATCTGAAATTTGTCCTGTCTATTAGTATAGCATAAAGCTTCTTGTGTTGTGATTGTAAAGAGGGACAATGTAGTACATAGGCAATACACCTAATGAAAATTTCTGTAACTTTTTTTTTTCCCTCACCTTAACCACCCCCCACACCCCAAAAAAAAAAAAAAACTGTAACTTTGTGTTGTCAATATACTTTAGCCTATCAGAATATAGAATCTTGTTTCTTCTCTTAGGTAAAAATTTGTAACTATGGAAATTGAGGACGTGGTTCTATTGATTTTTCTTCCTTCCTGCTCATAATTCGATATTAATATTTCATTTTTGTGGTTTTTTAGATAGAACTTTACAATAGGGTTGTAGACGAAGAGGGTAATGACAGTGAGAAGGATGCCATGAAGGCATACATGGCTGCAAGAGATGAGAATGACCAAGCAAAGGAGGTGTCCAAACATGATACTGTGTCATCTGCACTCATAGACAAGGTAAAGCTTGACAGATTAGGTTTACTTTCTTGATTTTTCTGTTTGTCTGCTTAGTTGGCTACTTTTAAGTGAGATATTAGTACACCTCTGATGTGGATGTGGTGGATCCTTTTGTTTTACAGGTTGATGCAATGCTTCATAATTTGGAGAAAGAAATTGACACGGTTGATGCTGTGATTGGTGATCGTTGGCGGCTTCTTGATAGGTTTGTATTACTTTTGGATGAATGCTGCAGATTGGGTTTGTGCAACTATATGATTCCTCCTTGATGTATTGATGATTTGTCATAAGATTTTGAAATTGCACTTCAAATAAGAAAGTAAGGGGGAGATCACGTGTTATTTGTCTGAGATGTGCTTGAATTCACGAAAGTTTCCTGATAATTAAGGTAATGACTATCAGAAGTGCACTAATTACCTGAATAATGCTAGACATCCGTGTGAATATTTTTGTCAATCTAGCATAGGCTATTGGCTTATCCAGAGTCTTCTAGAATGTTAGTGGAGCATACTGGAAGGGTTGATTCTCACTTCCTCTGCCCACAATTGAATATCACCCGTTCTTTTATTTTTTTGACCATTCTTTCTTTATTCTTTTTTCCTGTGGAGCACCATTCTCACACCCAGTAGGGATGTAGGTCTTGCAGTACATTACACCCATTGGATTGAATGCATGTATGAGTTTTCACTGGAGCTGCAAAATTAAACAAATATATAGAAAGATAGATAAAACCCCTAAAGGAAAAGAAAAGAAGATAAAAGCAACAAAAATAAATTATAACAGCAAAAGATTTGCTTTTTTTTTTTTTTTTTTTTTGTGGCTGTGAACTTCAGATTTGAGCTCTCCATATGTCATTTAAGAGTATCAAAATTGGCAGAAATAACAGGAAAAGCAAATGTTACCGTCCAACCATGGTTCTTCCAAGGCATCATATTGAGCTCTTTGTCTTTTCAGATCATGCAACATGCAACTTATTAGCGAACAGTAACCGTGGCAGTTGATTTTTCATTTTAAAAGTTTGCTAAATTAATCCTAGGTATCTAATTTCCATCCCTTATGCAGGGATTATGATGGGAAGGTGACACCAGAGGAAGTAGCTGCTGCTGCTTTGTATCTGAAAGATACTTTGGGGAAGGAGGGTGTACAAGAACTCATAAGCAATCTTTGCAAGGATAGAGGTAAGACTTAATCCTAATTTTCTAAACGAGTTTATAAAGCAGTATCTATGTATGAAGTTTCACCTCTAGAGCACTTCTTTGTCTTGAAAACATGCTATCATTGCAAATCTTCAATTGTTATAAAGCAGTATCTTTCAGCTTTTAAGCTTTTTAAATGGACAGTTATATTGATCATGGAAAATTGCACCCCAATATGTAGCCATCAAGGTGTGAGAGTGCATGTCTCGTATGAACCTAACACTGTAATCGATACTCATCATTATGGGGGCTCTGGTCTCATGAGTCACCAGGGATCCATATAGATTCACAATTCTCTGCAGTGATGATGCTCAGCTCATGTAGGTTGGCTTTAACTAGTTTTTTTCTAGTCCCAGACCAACATTACAATATCGATCACCATCCAACCCATGAGATTCTAATAGGAGGCGGTGAATGACTCTTGTATCAACTGATACGGATCTTTGGCAAGCACACTCAAATAACCAGCTATTAAGGTGGTGGAGTCCAAGAATTGGTTTAGCTTCAATGCAAATGAAAAGGAAAAAGAAAAAAATTCCTAGGCCATTTGATTGCATGAGATCTATTTGCTTACTGTAAGCACCTATTTAGTTGATAATTGCTGATATGAGTTCCTTCTAGGGCAAAATCCCGGAGCCATTAAGACTGTAGATTGAGGTGTCCAAGCGTGTGAAAAGTGCCATCAGTTGCTTGTTGAAAGTTGAATATAATAAAGTTAAATTCAGAATGGTTAATTGGGTTTTTATAGCAGCAAATGCTTAACTTTATATATTGAACTTGGTTCAAATTTTTCTTAAGCAGAGGTGTTTTTTCACTAAAAACCCATAGTGGTTTGCAAAAATAATTCTCAACTTATTCTGTTTGCTCCCTCTTGCAATATTAGTATTTAAGGCTGTACTAGTGACTGTTGGTTATGCCATATCCGTGCTCTGCTTATTTGGTAAATTGCATGTCTTCATCTGTTAGATGGAAGGATTCTTGTGGAAGACATAGTGAGATTGGGAAGTAGGGCCGACGATGGTGATGGTGATGCTGCTGAAGATTGCAGAGGATAGTAATCGCTTGGTTGATGTTAGACAGTTAGCTCCATAGACTGCAATTCTGTTGCTCCATAAGAGATATCCTTCTATAATTGGCTATTTTTTTTTTTTTTTTTTTTTTTTTTATGTAGCGTCTCCATGGGCAATTTCTTTTTGCAGCCCTGCTTGGAGGTAAGCTTCACATCCTGTGTACAAAAGTAGCTTCTTCGTTGGAGTACTGGATACACTTTTCATCAGTATAGAAGAGAACAAGAAGCATTACAAATGTATGTATCAGCAAGTTGTTTATATAGGGACTATCGGAACCTTTAGAGGCATTTTATTTATACCCATTTACTTAAAGCCATGTTGTTCACTGGTGGTTTTGGCCCAAGTAAAAAGCAAATACACGGATGTTCTTGGTCTTGGGAGATTAAATAAAAGTTCTCTTCTCTTTGTTTACAGATAATTAAAGGATATAATTCCTTGTGGTAGTAGGGGGATTTTGGCCTTCTTTCTTTCTTTCTTTTATATATATATAATTGTTAATCAATGGATTATTTGTAAGGGATTTAGGAAGAACCCATTTTATCCTTTTTATGGCCAAAACCCATCGTATTCTTAAAGATATAAAATCATGAGATTTATTTTCATGGAATCTCAGAATTATTTCCAGCATAGTGTACGGTGTAAACACGGTGATTTCACCTCCGTTACACGAGTAAAGAAAAGTCGAGGTACGGAGTGGCAGTCTCCATAAGTGGCTCTGTGCGTGCAGAGCAGGTGCTGGTGGGCGAAAAGTACTAAAGAACTTAAAATCTTTCTTTCCACTGACCGACCATTTGCTTTTCCTTCCAGTCTTTTGTTGGGTTGCAATTATTGAGAAATCCAATATGATTCGAAATGAACATGCGGGCGGCCATCGCTAAAACAACGATTATATGGTGCAATTTTATTGAATAAATAATACTTATTAACAATAAAAGAAGACCATTTCCATGGAAAATTATGGACAGTTTTATTTTATTGTTAATGAGCCTTATTTATATTGATATATAATTTAGGAAGCAAAGAGATAAAAAAAAAAAAAAAAAAAAAACCCTTAATTGGAAGAAGATTTGGTAATCAATTTTTAATACAAATCCATATGTAATTTCACATATTATGTATTTTCAATATCACGTAAGAAATCTCAAATAAAATCATTTTTTATCCTTAAATAAAATCATCTATGCATATCTTCTTTTATAGATTTACTCTTATTTAATAACATCGTATGACCACCAATATAAAAGCTCAGCATATGAATAATGATATAATTTTTTTACAAGAGATTTTCATTTTCAGTTTTCTCTTCATTGTAGTTTGTGTTTCTTTTCCATTGTTATCTACAATGTTTGGGTTTATTTTCTTTTTCTTTATATGGTCCATTCAAGGAAGCCAATGATGAGAACAATATCCTTGTATTACACAGATTCTTTTTTTTATACAATTTTTCTAACCTTTTGATTCTTTTTTTCTTTTTAAAGGAAATGTCTTTTTTTCCCTAATTATGTCATTAGTTGACAATCCTCTCCCTCTTTATCTCTCTTTTTCAAAATTTAGTATTCTCTATCGAATTTGATAAGTAATGGAATTCTTTATCTTTCCCAACATTTTTCAATTATTTATTCTATAGCTTCATTTTTTATCATTATTAATTTATTCAAATAAGTATAGATAATTTACTTATTAACTATAAATTCATCAAGCTCAACTTCTTCTATCCATGGTATAAAATTTAGGACTTGAATTACACTTAGTGTTTTATTTTCTTTATTGAATTTTGTTTTTAAAGTCTTATTTTGATCTTCTTATTTGTGGAAATTTCATCAGGTACAAGGCAATAAGACGTTGAGTTTCCATATGCTCAATTTGTGACTTTTTTTTCCTTATGTTTGATTTATTTTATTCTGTTTATTTTTTATTTGTTGATCATTATTTATAGTTTTCAATGTTTTATTAATTTAATGTAATTTTATTACTTGCAACCGTAAGTGTATTTGAAGCTAATCTTTGTTGTTTTTATCATCAAGGTTTGTTTATATTATATAATTCCATAAGTGTTTTCTTATTATTATTATTATTATTATGGTAATTCTTTGGCATTACTTCTTTTTAATATTTCATTGATATTTACCTTTCATCATTAACAACACCCTTTAACCATTTAAATTTTTTCTTTTATTACATAAACTTTTCCACTAATTAAAATCACTTTCTTTGGATTATATATTTAACATACATGTTCTTTATATAAAATGGTACTTAAAAAGAGGTTGCAACACTTGCATGATAGGTTACAAAATTTGCATAGCTTAATATTTAACGACATAATTCTTAGCATATAAATTGCATTTATATAATTTGAAGGGTGATGTCTCTTTCTTAATAGCATAACATTTCATATTAGAATTTATATATATTATACACAATATAAAAGAATCCATTATAATATAATAAAATTTATTCTAATATAATTATTTAAAATTAAATATGAAAGAGACTATTGATAGTTAGATACATGAATATGTATTATTTAATCATATAATTAAATAATAGTATTTACCTTTGTAAAATGTTACTTGTGATAATCTTTTAAGTAATTTTTCTATTTATGAGTATTGTATGCATTTATTTTTTTGGTATATTTTCATTGTTAACACCTTTTAGCCATCTATAGGCTTCATTTTGTATTAGATTTTTTTTATTGATAATATCATTTAGTCATTTATAATTTTTGACAATGGGCATATTGCTTATAAATGCTAGTAATTGAGGAAATTATAAGTTGCATGGCTTAATGCAAAGCATTACAATTATTAGTATGCGATACATCCTGATAATTTTAAGAATCACATATAAAACTAGAATATGTATATATGTTTATACGATTAAATTATAATATCAACATCATATTCAAAACTATTGATAAATACACATTGTTAATATATTATTGTAGCAATATTTTAAATAGATATATTATTTATGTTGATATAAATTTATTCTAAACTAAAATCCACATATTGTACAGGGCATTAACTAGATTGTTATAATTTGGGATGATTTACTAAACTCATAAGTAGCCATGAGATTGCACCATAGAATCCCCTATAATTCAAAGCAGTAATTGGACTTTTCTATACTTATAAATTCAGTTTGAATTTTCGTTTAATATTTAATAGTTTCAAGTGAAAAGGAAGTGAAAGAAAGAAAGAAAATGAGTGGATAGGTTTCATTTTGAGGTCTATTATTTTCTCAAAATTATCCTTAACATGTGGCAATAGTGTTCATTAAAATAATTAGGATAATTTTCTCTAAAGCTAATTTTATTTCTCTTTCTTAATTTCCTTTTGACAAATGAAATGGTATTTTTCTTCGTTTTTTCTATTTCTTTTTTCACAAAAATTACACATTTTTCACAAATTTTTTTATCATTTTTGGTCCTTTCTTGTTTCTATTCATTTCTCTTCTATGAAACCTTACATCACTCGAACTTCAACAGAATAAGAAAAACTTAACATGTAATAATAGTATTTGTTGTCTTAAGTTTCTAACTAATAAAACAATTGAATCATTGAAATCGAGCTAACAAAACTCAAGGTTTTGGGCTTAATGGACCCTATGGTCCTGGCTAGAGTAAAATGCAATGTAGGCAAGGGTGAGTAGAGCAGCCAAAGGTTTGTTTTACAAAGCCACTCTAAATATCTAATGCTTATGTCAGTAGTATTAGTGAGAAGTTATGTAACTCCTATTGGTAGAATAGTAAAATATCAAGGGAGTGTATGTGTGTGTGTGCATGTGCCATCTTTAAGAGGGAAGTATTAGATATTTATAACTTGGATCGAGAGCTTCAGTCAACTCATAGTCCATAACTTAGAATATCTTATCATAAGTGTAGAGGGCTTGATATTGATAAGATCTTTTTGACACAATCAAGGTATGATCATTTCAAGACTAATACCTATCTTTTTTCGTTTATTGTTTAGGTACATCGTATAGTCATGTCATGTATGGGTTTTAGAAAAGAATGCTATCACGTATTACATCATATTTAATGCGTTTTGGGTGCCATATAAACATACATGTCGGCCTTTACTATGGGACTTACAAATGTCTTTGAGCTATGTCAAGAGGCTTGTGGCTTGTGGTCATGGAAAGTGGAGGTCATGACTGCTCTTTGGGACTATTCTATAGGAGTTGGCTTCAAAGGTTAGTTCGAACGCCGAAGAGTTCAGTTAAAAGTTTAAAGAGATCAGCTTGGACTTTTAAGATATATATCCCAAACTAACTATTAATAGTATTTATAGTTAATCATATAGCCATAGTAATTATACACAGTATTTTATTTCTAATAAATCTTTTATCTCCTATATTATTTATCGTGAACTGCGAGCGACGTGAACCGCAAAATCAACTCCGTCATAGAAGCAAACGTTCCATTTCCTTGTCGATTACGTCGGATGGTGTGGCTTCTGGTAGCCGCCCGGCCCGCCCTATTCACACATAATCACATCAATGCCACGTGTCTCCCCCTCGTTGATTCACCAGTATTCCATCCTCAATCTCATTTTCATCTCACCATCTCATTCGTTCGATTGCTACACCTCGTCATATTATCGTCTCGTTTTCGCAATAAAATAACTCGACGAGGAAAGGAACAAACGAGGGACAACTATGGTATGATGTGGCGATTGCCTACCTTTGGAGCAAGAGTGGGGTCACAGTCATATCGTGCATGCAGCAGACGTGCGTGTGCATGCACTGTGAGATCGCCGACCAGGGTGGACTTTGGCTTCACATCAATATTCAATTTCGGTTTTCTCCTAACAGGTGTGTCATAAACGTATATACGTTCATGGGAGCTCATATAATGGTTGGGAACATAAGTAGGTGCGACTGTGTAATGTATTATACGTTCTGTTTCATTCATCTATTTTTCATTTTATTAATATCTTATTTATATTTACTTAATTCTTGTATTTGGTAAAAATAAAATATAAAAAAAATTTATAATTTTATATATATCCTTCTTTATCTACTGTTTACTTTATTTATATTTATAAAAATATCAATTAAAATAATAATTTTTAATATATAAAATATATATTTTTAAATTTATCTCTCTTAAAAATACATGAATTTTCATTTCCTATTTTTAATATTGCAATAACTATATTCATCATAATTATAAAACAGAAATAAATAAATACAGATAAGACAGTTTTTCAAATATCAAATTTTGAAATAGATACAAATCAAATACAAATTAGATACAAATAAAAAAAAAAAGACAATCTAAACAAAATCTATAAAAGGTGAAGCATGTGTCTATTATTTTATAGAAAAAATTACATAAATAGAAATTAGATTAAAAGTATTATATAAATGTAAATCCTAAATTGAATTTAGAAAAATGCATTATTGAAAATAATAAAAATGCTGCATTTCATAAAAACAGCTTAATGTTTTACCTAATATAATCATCCCGCATTTAGCAAATGCGACATACATTAATTGTATATACCTACATAAGTACATATACATATATAGCATCTTAAAAATGCAATATTAATACAATTGAATATATATCACATCTTATGTATTGTATCATATTTTAGATATGTGAGATATACATAGTAAATTAGTAATATTTTTTATATAAATAATATATATGTAATATTTATTATATGTAATAGTAAACAAGTAAAATTCTCTATATTATAAGTATGTGATATATAAGATTGTTTAAACCATAAATATTAAAGATAATGTTTCATTTATGTTATGTTATAGCATGGTTAAGAGTATAATGGCTTCAAACAACCTGTAGTGATGCTAGCATCACTTGTGAAGGTATCACTTGGAAGAGGGTTCAAGATTTTCTAAATTTAACTACCATTCAACTAGGTTTAAAGCCCGGTTGATGTGAGACCCCATAAAAATTAACCAATTAAAAAAGTTATCACTTGGATGTAGCACTACTATGGGAATTATCAAGTTAAGAAAATTGTAAGCTCCATACTCTAATAAATAGGTTTTAAGTATCTAGCCTTAGGACATTCGGGAAAGTTATACGACTAAGATATTATTTTCTATTAGGTTAAAAATATATATGTATATCTATAAACATGTAAATACATATAAAATATACAAAACGTTCCCTATAAGTTTGGATTTTCAAAATATAATAACAAAATTATGGTATAGTTAAAATGTCAATTCTTAGACACAAATTGGTAAATTATCGTGAACACTTAAGATGAGTTATAGTAAAAACCAAGACCTTAGAAATAAATTGTTGGGACACTAATATTTATGAGATGATATAAAATAGTATTTAGAATACGTGATTATACATCTAGTATAAGTGGTGTATAAATTATACTTTCGCAATTAAGTTTCAAGCGAATAATTTAAGACACTAGTGAAATTAGTTTAACTAAGTTAGGAATTTATGAGTAGGCTAAGGATATTAGTTGATAAGTACCTATGGGTTCAAATCTTAATATAATCATGTAGAATAGATGTCAATAGTTACCAAATTTGTAAAAATAAATTACACGTGTAATAAAATTATTATACAACATAAAATAATATATATATATATATATATACACCGTATGTAATTATTATGTGTAATTATATATTCGTAATTATCTAAAATACCTGATTAATTACAATTTAAGCTAAATTAAGTTAAGAAAATTAATAAAAATTAATTAAAAAATATGTAATAGATGGGCAATCCTTAGTTTACGCGTATGAGGCTTAGGAACAAGTGTTAGCTTGAGGATTATGCCAAATGACACTTAGTGCATCAAGTATAAAAAGGGAATTTCATGAAGAAAGAGAGAAAAAAAATCAATTTGCATTATCGCAAACTTTGTAAAATCTAGAAATCCTCTCTATAATTTTGCACATGCAATCTAGGATATGAGAAAAATAAGTGGGGATTTAGGAAATTGAACAGGAAATTAGGAAGAAATATAACAAAATTGAGTGTAATATATGGCTTTTAGGAGATCATCAGTCTAGGCAGCCATTGGAAAGTAATCAACATCACCAAGTGACAGGAGATCCATTGCTTGGATTGGCCATTGGTGGTCAGAGATATTGGTTTCGGTGAGTGTTCCAAAACTAGTCAAGTTTCAAAAATTAATTAAAAATATTAATTTTTCCAAGAAAATTCTAAAAAAAATTATTCCTAAGTATTTTTACATATAGAATTTAGGAAAAGTAATATTTTGTATAGATTTAATAGTTATATGATATATCCTTCAGAAATTGATAAAATTAAACTACTTTCGATATTGAATTAAATTGTTTAAATAATATAGTTTTGACTCCTAAATTTTTATGTAAATTTTTCTATACTTATATTAAAATACTATGAAAATATTTTTCATAAAACCATTTTCTATAATTTTTATGAATTTTTTAACCATAAATTATGATTAAACTGGTGAATTTGGTAAGAATTATTGTATTTTTCCTAAGAACCTCGCTTAGATTTTGAGTTTGAGTGATTAATTGAGTATTTATGGTATTTTAGAGCTATTGAATTAGGTTTTATAGGAATGAGTTATAGAAAACAAAGAATATGCCGTTAAATGTTTAGTTTAGTGGCGTGTAAACTTGAAAAATTGGTGAATGATAATGTGTTACATGAGGAATTTGGGAAGTAATGAAGCTAAGGAGTATTGATTGAAGTGTTATTTTGGTTATTCTTAACTGGAGTTATAAGAAAATGGACTAATCAATCGACTATAAGGATATTAAATGAAGGTAGAAGATAACTTGGAGGGTTCTATTCAATGAACCACTTATTAGGTAGCTATTCAAAAGCTAAGTCAAAGGAATTTTCATAAGGAGGATAGTCGAGGGGGATTCAAAAATTAAGTTAAAGGTTAAAATCTTAAGAAATTTAAAGTTGGTTGAGCTTAAAGGATAACTTAGATAATATCCTATTAAGAGATTTAAAAGCAAAGTAACTTAGAAGCTACCTTAGAGAGTAATCCGCAAGAAATCTTGCATAATCATTAGACTTAATGGTTAATTCAGAAGTTGGTTTTGTTATGAATTTTAACTCTAATAAGGCTTAAATGATAACTCAAAGGCTTCCCAACCTAAAGGCTTCAAGGATTATTTCACTCAAAACTTAGCTCAGAGGGTTTCGAATATATAATTCTTTTATTAAATGCAAGCTTTTATAATTATAAGATCAGGCTTAGTACGTAAGATTTAGAGTGGTCGGCTAAATAATCCAATCAAACTTAAATTATAAATTAAAGCCAGAAATATTAGTAAAAATGACCACGTAAGTTTGAATCTAAGAAAATAAGTAATAAAATAAGATATAAAATTTTCAAATTTTAAGTATATTATTCATTATTTATCGAAAATACGTAAAATGTATTCAAATAACTACCGAATCGCTAGAGATAAATTATATGTATATTAAAAATCATAGAATGGCTTAAATAATATTTATGAGTATTTACTTATACTCCATATGTATTTACATGTAGGTAGAAATACATGAAATTATCTAAATTACTTGAAATTTGCTAGAAAATTGTTAAATAATTAAAGAAAATTATAAAAAATCAAAGAAAAATAAAAAAAAAATTAGAAAAGTTGAGATCAAACCAAATTTGGGTCATAGCAACTAAGGGAAAGAAAAGAAAATTTGGATCGATTAAATTAATATAACAAAAAAGGCAAAATGGAAGAGGATAAGCAATTGTCTTGTCTAATTAATGTACTAAAATTACTTTACAACTCTATAAATGGCAAGAAAATTACAGGAGCTCATTTGGTCTGTTCGGAGTTGAAAAAAATTGGAGAGAACCGAAAATTGAAAGGAAAAACCAAGGTTTCAAAAATTTACATAAAACTGTGCAATTAGGATAATTAGGTCAAAACCACGGAGCACCACCACCTAAGATTGAACCACCACCACCCCACTCCAAACCAAGCATCTAGACCGACTAATCACTCCTAGGCCGTCACTGGTGGCCGAAAGCCCAAGAGTCAAGTGAGTCTAAAATTTTATCTAATTTTGCAAAATTTATTAAAATTATTAATTTTGCTTAGAAAATTATGAATTTTGTTATTATGATATTTTATTGTATTTATATTTAGGGAAAAATAGTCATTAAGTTTAATTATGTCTGTAAATATAGGGTGCTTAAGAAATTAAGCAAAACCAAGCATATTTAGAATTAGAAATAAATAAGCTTAGGAGTGTAGTTTTAAACTCTATTTTTTTTTTTTTTTGTGGACTACTTAAGTGATATTAAATAGTGTCATGAAGTCCTTTTTCAAAAATTAATTTTTGAAATTTTTAAGTAATTTTTTAGCCCTAAAATGATGAGAAAAATAAGTAATTTAGGACTAATTAAGTAATTAAATGACTAATTACTAATTTAGAAGGTAATTAGATGTTTAAGGATGTTAATCTTTGATGAGGTAACATAATGCTAGCATTTGGAGTATTAATTGCAATTAATATGGAAATGAAGTAGTAAATTTGTGTAATTTAGTAATATGTGAAGTTGGAATTTTAATAAATATAAAATAATAGGTTAAAATGGATAATATAATAATAATAATATCAATACATATTAAATCTGGCACAAAATTAATTTTAGGTAATTATACCAAAAATGTGAAATTTTCTCACATAGAGAGTAAATCTAGTACATTAATCAGGATTAAAGTGTATCGAGTGGATTAAAATACTAAATTAAGACCTAATATGATATTAGAATACTTCAGCTTGATGTAATTAATTTCACATTAGAATTCGAAATGTATTTTAGGATTACTCATAGTTGAAACTGAATTAGAGCCTGAACCAAAATCTAATTTGGAAACTAAACTCCGAACTAATGTAGAATTAATTGTTAGTAAATAATAGGTATATAAGGAGAATTTAGTTAAATCATAACCTAAAATATGTATCATCAAAGTATAAATACTAAAAAAACGTATTTATATTATAGGGCACACGAAAACAAGCTAACTTGCAATTGAGTGATTGAACAACCAAAATTTTTAAGTAAATTGGGTTTAATACTTCATCGTATTTTGGAGTACTCGAAAACTTAAGTTTGTGTATGATTGTGATTGTAAGTAGTCTTATACATGTGTTTGTGTATCTGATTTCATGCTGAAATCTATGTTATGTTTGATGATTGTTGTGATTGGAGTGGTGTGAAATTGTCTAGTTACCTTAAGCCGAACTTAATCTTAATTAACCTAAATACCCTAAAAAGACGTGCATTATAACCTTATAGGGAATCATTAGGATTTTCCAACTAAACACCGATACTTTCGAAAAAGATATCACTGAATAGTAAATTGTTTTTTTTTTTATCCTTAGCCGAACTAAGTGACATGAGAAGAGGTTGTGACGAGGACGAAGACATTGGTTCAAATGATAATTTTTGGAGGAGTAGTGTGTTCATTATATAAACCTGAGTTTAGTTATGAGCTACTACATAACATCAAAACTTCTCAACTTGGATTGGAGAAGGTGAAATTACTCTGATTTCGCAACGGACCAAATTACATTGTGTAATGACACTTGCTTATTGCATGGCATTGCATTGCATTGCATTGCATAAAAATAATTTACTTGATAATCTTGTTTATGCTTGTATACATTCCTAAGTCTCCAATTCAATTTGTTGAGTTGTAGTTGCTCATCCCCGTATAGATTCTTTTGCAAGTCCTTATTTTTTAATAATATGCCGTGTTACAACTATTAAGAGGTTAGTTCTCTTTTGAAATTATGTGGAGTGAGGATCAAGTACCCCGATGATCAAGTTTTTATTTAAGGTCTTGTTAGCATTTTTAGGATGAAGAACTGATATATAATATGTAATTTAGCAGACTGTTGTAATATGTAAAATCTCATAGGAATTTTATGATAATATGAATGTTATTATATATCTATGAATGATAGTTCTAACTTTTTGTGTAAATTTTAATTTAAATCTTAATTGAATTGTTTACTTCAAAACGATGAGTCGTCGATATCTTATATAAATCATATTTATGATATGCACTATAAGGTCAATTACTATCATAGGTTAATTTATATGGCGAAATTGTTGCGATTCTGTAACTTTAGAGCGTAACATTAAATGACTCTAACTTCCTATACTCATGCTTACATAACTTATAAATTAAGTTCCAAATCAACCTAACTCTTAGGGATATGAACGAATGAGTAGTCTCTTATGTCTTATATAGTTACTGGAATAATTAAATTGAATAAACATATAAGAATTCTTAAAGGTGGGGGACAAGTGAACAACCAAATTAGCGAGCAATCAAATTCCAAATAAGTGGGATCAATGCTTCACCGAACTTCGAAATATTGTTTCACAATACTTCGAGACTTTGGTATGCACTTGCTTGTGATTATAGTTAGTTGTTTGTGCATGTGCATCCATGTGTTTGAGATCTGATTTGCTATGATGGGAGTTGAGCTCCATGTTATACTTGCTCTATGAATATTGTTTTGTTTGAATTATTTGAGTTTGGTTAATCATCCTAAAAATAAATTAACTTGAACTCAGCCTAACATCTAACTTGACATGCATTGCAATCCATTAGGAGTATCAGCTAAGATTTTTAGGCCAAACACGGATCCTTTCAATCAGTATACTTGAAATAGTTATTTCCCTACCTTCAATCAAACTAAGTGACAAAAGAAGAGGTTGTGATAAGGTTAAGGGCCGTGATTCGAAGGTAGTCTCGAGTGGAGAGTGTTCTCTATTGTATAAGCTTCAGTTTAGTTCTGATTCATACGTGAAACGTCAAACTTTTTAACCTAGATTAGAGAAGATAAAATTTCTCTAATTTTATAACAGACCAGATAATATCGTGTGATGGCACTTACTTGAATACGCATTACATCTAACTAAAACGGCTAAATAACCTTGGTTGCTTTATGCTAAATACATACTCCTTTCTTCGTTCCACTTACTAAGCAAATTGTTGCTTATTCCCCTATAATTTGTTTTGTAGGTTTAGAATGAAAATTACGAGTACTGCACCTAAAACCAAAATTTTAGTAAACGAAGTCAAGGAGTGAAGATTAAGAAGAATTTGGTTAGATTTTTGTTCTTATTCTCGACTCTTTTAGGCTGTTAAGAAAACTATTTAAGTTTTTTTAGGGGGCTTGCTGGTTTTCAATCTTTTAGTCTATATACTGAGTAACTTGTGCTTGTGGGTTTTATAACCTACTCTTCTATATCAATTATTTTCAAATATTATTCCACAAGTTTATATGAAGTAAGTATCGAATTAGATGCTTCAAAGAGGTAGAGTCGAATATACTTGGTATGAACTAGGTTTACGATAGTAAATATAAGGTTAGTTTTTATCTTAAAATAGTTCGCACAGCAGAACTATTACGACTTTACCTATTTAAGGTATGATAACTAACCCATGGATTAAGCTTTATTTCTTTTGAACTTGGCGACCTACTTTTGGGTTGCTATTGCATTTCTTTTCTTACTACTTTGATTTATCTTATTTAATGTTATATTTCTACTTAAAAAAAAAAAAAGAAAAGGAAGATTTGGGTTTTCATTTTATGGAAACAATTAGAATAAATTGGTCAAATTAGATATGCAAAAGATGGGAAAGGATGACTTGTTGTGTGTTTAGATAAGTGGAAATTGATGAAAATTGAAAAAATGGAAAAAGAAAAAAATAAATATAAACCTTATTCCTTTGCTTGGATAAATAAGAATGAAATACAAGTAACATTTATTTTTCCATTTTTGGTTCCCAAGATAGAAGTAAACCATAGCAAATAGAATATATAAAAAGATATAAAATAAGGCATACATTTTTCTCTTAATAGTATTTGCAGGAGCATTTCGATAATTTTAAACTTATTTCCACTATTTCTCTCTAAAGTTGGATCCAAACTATAATTTTTGGAAATATTTCTATCATTTTCTTTCAAATGATACCAATTTTTGCACTTTTGTTTCCAAAAATAGAACTTTTCACATAATTCTATCCATTCTTTCACAAATTTTCTTTTGATTATATAATTTAAACATACTATCATTCTCTAAAAGGGAGGTTTTTGATTTTCCATAATTTTTTTTCCATGAACAAGACATAAATTGCTCTCGATATACTAACTGAAGAGTTAAAAGAAAATTCCTAGTTTCATGAAATTTCATCTATAAAGAGAAGTGTATTTCAATTTTTCAAAAAAAAAAAAAATTCATTAGACGAGTATTGTCAAACCTGAACTAATCATCTCCATAAAATTGATTCAAATTATCCCTTTGACTCTCATTAATTGTGACTTGGGCGCCATTTAGTTAACCCAACTAGTTTAACTCGATTTTTATAAGAGTCCACTAGGTTTTTTTAAGTTAAAATGTATTATTTTCTTTTATATTTTTTAGAATATATACCGATTTGCTAAAAAAAGTCAATATAAATCAATGAAAAATAAAAAAATAAAAAAACTAAATTCTCAAGGTTTTAAGTAATTATTATTATTTTATAAATAAGTATGAATTATATTATAATATTTTTATTAACTGCAATTCAATCCCAATTTGACCCTCTCAACCTTTAACCCCTTTCAATCCAAGTTTGACGATATTTAACTAGAAACTTCGTGGAATTTGAATTATGTATAAAGTGTTTTATTTTATTTTATTTTTTTTTTTGTCCTTCTTCTCTTATTAAATGACCCAGTGCACCTCTTCACTTTTCATGAGAATTAAATAAGCCGAAGATCAGATGAATGTTGAGAGTGAGTGAAATCTCTCGATCAAAGCAATCACGGCGGCCAGCACCACGCCAATCAACCGATCCTTCCATTTAGCGCTTAGTTCGCTGTCTCCTAGAAATATTACGTCTTGGCCAACCCGAACATAGTGAAATCGACATTTGCCAGAGATTGTTAGGTCAGGTGGCTTTTGGAAAAATCCAAAAATTGGATTATGTATTTAAGAATATTTGTTTTAAAAAGTCCTTAATTATAATTAATTTAAAAATTAAACAAGTAATTTTAATTATTGATAATTAGTGAAACATTTTGCTTTCTTAAAGTTGATTCAAATTGCCTGTTACACTATGTTTGGAGTAAGAGGGAAAAAAAAAAAAAGGAGAGAGGATAGAAAGTGAGAATTGCAAGAACTTTTCCTTTATTTAAAAAAGGATGAGGCCGAGGAAGAGGAAAGATTTTAAAGGGAAAATTTTTCCTTAAATCCAAGATAATCATTCTATTAAAATATAAAAAGAATCAAAAGGAATTATTTTAAATTTACATTCTTACTGTTAAAATAAAAATACATTTAAATGTTTTAAAGGCTTCTATTACATTTTGCTGTGGTAAAAATTTATATTATTAACTTTTCCTTTGTTTTCTTTCCTTCCTTATATAGATAATAGAAAATACAATTTTCTTCATCCAGCTTTCCTTCCTTCCAAATTCATCCTTCTCACTTTTTTATTTTCCGTAATTCCTTCCTCATTACTAAACATGGTGTTAAAGTCAGAATTTCCAATTCAAAGGAATCGTAAATCTTAAAGAATCATAATTTCGTTTTCTAATGTACTTCGAAATATGAGAAAGAAATATAATTCTAAATTATGATTTCATTCCATGGTTCCATTCCCTATATATATAACATAAGTTTAGCTAATGAAAATTCAACATTTATTATGCAAGTTTGCCGTTACAATGGTGTCGATCAATCTAATCAAACACATAAATTGTTAAGATTCACAGCTTAGCAACGTGTTCATTTTTTTGGAAACAAGATAGAGCAAATTAAATCTCCCTTTCTGTATAATGTATATCTAATAGAAGTGAAAAAAAAAAAAAAACATAAACAAATACTTACAGCAGTTTTAGAACACTAAACACTGATTAGAGGAAAAAGTTTTAATGGTATTGTGTAACATCATGGTACGTATGCGAATATAATAATATAATTATCAATTATATTTGAATAGATGATAATTCTTATAGAAACTATTTATTATTATTATCATTATTATATATTTAAATATAATTAATAACTATATATTTTTTATATATAGGTATATATAACACGTGTATGTACTATCAATATATAAATCATTAATGTTGGAAAAAGAAATCTGATTAAAACATTTTCCTCATAAATAGTAGTCTCAATCAACAATTTCAGAATATAAATAAAGATAATGTTGACGAAACTTATGAAAATCCCTTTGAACGGTAGAATCGAGAGCATGACTACGAGATGTGAACGCGGGAAGAAGACGATAATATCGGGAGACGAAGATCAGCCACTAGGAATTTGGAACCCAATGAGCAAAACGAAGAAGACGATGATGACGATGAAGACATGAGCTGAGTAAAAGCAATTATGATAATCTATACAATCACACAGACGCTCCACCACGGGTCACCACTCTCTATTTCCTTCTCTCTCTCTCACACACACACTCATATCATCCGCCTAAGAGTGTGGTCAAGAAAATAAAAGGTAACTTCAACATCTCGTCTCATTTCCTGTCCAATTCAATGTTTTCAGTTGCAGGTAGCAACCCAATAAATGACTTGTCTCAATTATTAGCATGTCATATTTACTACCACTTGAGCACTTACATAAGTACAGTCACACCCAACTTTAGCGTCCCTTGACAGCTAACTTTCTATCGAGTAGAGCAAGGTGGTTTCTCTGTGGGGGACTTCTACGATCCATTAATCTCACCATCGGAATGGCTATAGGATTAATAAAATGAGTGTTCCAGTGAACAGACTATGAACAGTACAATGTTACCCCTTGAATATGCCCGTGTTTCTCATTTTCCTTGTTGGATTTTTATTTGAATAAGCATTAACTTTCACCTTAAGCATCGTATTTGATATTAACTGAAACTGTTTCCTTGACAATACTCTGTCTTTATTGAATTCAAGGACAACAGTTTCATTTTCATTACCCATCATGTGGGTTTTCATGTTTTATTGCAAAATTGTCTTAAAGTTGTGTTCTTTTTTTCTTTCTTTTTTTTTCCTCCCCATATCTTAGAGTTATGATAGCTAGTCTAATGTGCTTTTCAGGTTTTCTCAAGTTTGGTAATATACTGGGACATAGAGATTTCTCCTGTGGAAACTAGAGCATAATTTTTTTTTCCCCCCCTACTTCTTACTCTTGGGAGAGCATTTGCACCTGTTTTAAGGTATGTTGTCTGGTATATCTTTCTTTTGCTTTACTTTTTTCCTTTATCTAGTTTCTTACTTCAATACTAAGGATAGGACTAAGTAGAACTTATTACACATAAAAAAAAAATTCTGTGGACCTTATCAATATGGATCTTGTTAGAATAAGCCACCCATACTCTGCATAAGCTATGGTTATAGGACCCACATGGACTAAGTCTATATTTTAATTATAATACTTTAGCACCTTATGCTATTGAGCAAATAACCAATTACTCCTTAATGCGGTTTGTGTCACGTATAATCAATAAATTGCTTTACTTCCCTTAGCCTTTGTCTTCATACATAAGTTGCAATAAGTTCGTTTTCCTTTTAACCTGCAGATTCTTCACAAAGGCCTATTTTTACCTGCTACATGTGATTTGTATGGCATCATCCTTTGATCTTGGTTCTGCCTGGTCATCCTCGAATAGTGAAACATTTTGTGGATATTTCAATATAAACATAGATGATGATGATTATCCCCTTGAGATTGTGGAAGTGTTAGAAGCTCCCAGTCAGTCCTTGTACCACAGTGGTTGTCTTCCTGCCCCACCTCCACCACCACCACCACCACCTCCTCTTCCTCATCCTCATAAAATATCTAGAAGATCTCTTTATGGAAAAGTTCCATGTTATAGCTCTGTTC
The DNA here is from genome assembly GCA_024138015.1 of Lumnitzera littorea. Lineage (NCBI taxonomy): Eukaryota > Viridiplantae > Streptophyta > Magnoliopsida > Myrtales > Combretaceae > Lumnitzera > Lumnitzera littorea. Next base: position 105,526,832 of record JAMXBB010000001.1, on the reverse strand, counting down.
CTAAGGAAACACAGCATGTATGGGATATTGTTTTCCAAGAAGGACACGGTGCAGATGTGTGCATTGTCACAGATGAAAACTTGTACATCATGGCCCATTCCAGTATCCTGGTAAGCTGTAAGAGTTGCTTCTTGTTCATCTTATATTCAAGTATTTCTAAAAGGAGCATTGCATGTTATCCTATGTGACATTGACTTCTATGTTTTAAAAAAGAAAAAATGATAGTGGCCTGATTATTTTTCCAATATGAACTGTATTAAAACACTAAATTGATGAACTTTCCATTAGAACTTCTCAAGAAATCAGAGAAAAAGGTGCAAGAAATAGGGTAATGAAAACAGACGAGGAGAAAAAGTAAGAGAGAGAAAGTTTGATTAAATTGTGATTAAGATTAATGAGGAATGTACCGTACAAGCCTTATATAAAAGTATCTAAAATATTCGTAGATTATTACAATCCTAACCAAATGATTAACAGATACACTGGCATTAGCGTTGGAGATAACACAATGCGTAAGTAAAACTAAGAAGAATATAACTGAAATAAGACTAGATGATATATTTCACTACACTTGAAGAGCCAATTTGTGGAGGAAAAAGTGAAGCCAATCAGCACCCAAAGGATTGGTCATAGCATCGGTGAGTTGCATTAGCGAAGGCACAAAGCTAGCGCAATCAAAGCCTTCAGCAACTTTATATGAATATCAATATTCAATTGTCTAGTTCAACAACAATTCACAGCTACTTGCTGAGCTGCCCATTTATCATAATATAAGGTATTAGGCAAAGGAACTGTAACTTGCAAATCATAATGGATTTAGTTAGCCTACTTCAATTCTTTAGTAGTTGCCACCATAATCTAGTACCTTACTTTGGCTGATGAATTATCTGTAACCAATCACTTATCTACTAAGAACACTAACTGATATTAGACTGTAGCTGATATATTTCACAGATTGGCTTTTGTAGCTGATTAAGAAATGGAATTGGATGTGGACTGTTTCAAATGTATATCTGAGTACATCCAAACTCCAGTTCCTCTGAAGCTTCAATAAGTTTTCTGGAAAAGACCATTTGTAATGACTGGGATGGAAATTGGTGTTGAGGGACGATTTTATCATGTTAATGATACTCTTCTGCATTTGGGATGCGCTGACCAGTTGTTTGTCTTTATCCATGCAGAGTGTAGCATCACCCGTGCTTGCTAGTTTTATTCAGCAGTTGAAAGTTTTGAATGGCATCACATATGCTAGGATTCCCGGTGTACCTCATGATGCTGCTCACACATTTATTCGCTTTCTTTACTCATCTTGGTAGAAAATTTTTCTTGTGACCTTTATTGTATCACCATGCCATCAAATTAATAGAGTCAAACTTAGTAATTGTGGTTTTTGTGTCTTTGCAGCTATGAAGAAGAAGCAATGAAGAAGTTTGTTCTCCATATGTTGGTTCTTTCCCATGCTTATTCAGTTCCTTCATTGAAAAGAATATGTATTTTTTACCTGGAGAATTGTTGGCTGACCAAAGAGAATGTTGTAGATGTGCTTCAACTGGCAAGAAAATGTGATGCACCACGTCTTTCTTTATTCTGCACCCGCATGGTTATGAAGGACTTCAAAACCATTTCTTTAACAGAGGCTTGGAGGGTGATGAGGTGTTCTGATCCAGATCTTGAACAGGAGCTTTTAGAGTCCATTGTTGAAGCAGATTCAGTAAGTCAGTTCCTAATCTTGATGGAATATCTTTTTTTTTTCTTTTTCCCCTTTTTTCCCCCCGCTAAGACTTAAATAGTGCATCTGTAGTTTAACTTCTGCAACAACGGACCAAAAAAAATTACTATGGTGGAGCTATTGCACTGGCATCAACATGCACTATCAACTTGACTGTATGCTCCTGTACTCCAACAGTTCAAAGTGATTCTTGGAATTAGCAGCACAGAAGTCTTAAACTGAAATGTGATAAATTAGCTCTTATACCAATTAATCTAAAAGCTCAAGCTAGTAAATTGGTTCGTGGAGTTAATCTATTATTGTACTAAAGCCAAGAGATCAAGTGTTTGAATCCATGCGTCATCATTTCTTTTCACCCAATTCAATTAAGTGGCCCACTTGATAGGCTTCAATCAAAATCTCAGCCCAAAGCAAGGAAAAGGTTAAGTAACAGATTTATATGTATGCAAGGTATCTATGAGAAACCAGATACGATATGGACTTTGAAATTTATTATGTAACAAAATGGGTCTCTTGACAGTTATTTTGCACCACCCTTAGTAAAATATCAAATGTAATCACATTTGCTCCCATTTCAGAAGAGTTTAGAGTTGCATTGAATTACTTATAATGACTATTGAAGGAAATTTTTTCCCACGCAGAAGATATGAAACTCAAACAACTTCTCATGGCATGGACATTTTGTCGTACTAATAAAAAAAAGTGGCTTCCTTATCTTGAATATGCTTATTAATTTTGCATGTATTACTTATAAATTTGGGAAAATTGCAAACAACTTCTTAAACTTTGACCTGAAAACGAATTTATCCCCTAAACTTTCAAATGTTGCAAATCATCCTCTTAAAATTGGCAACATAAAGGATCTTTGCTTTTTAAGTTGAGGCATTGGAGTCAAAGTTTAGGGAATCTTAAAGTACACTTAGGCAGAGAGCATGTACTCATATTATCTACTTGTTAGAAATTCTTTCTATGCTATGCAAGTTCCAGATTTTGGCATCAAGAAATGTATCCAGCAGATCCTATTAACTTTGCTTTACAGCCAATCATAGATAGCCCTTCTGTTCTTGTCCATACAAGATCATTCTAGTTGTACTTCAGACACTTATCCTGTTTGGAATACGATTATCATGCATCTTTGCCAGATTGATCTTACTACTGTCTCTTAAACGATATCATTATGTAGTGGAAACAAAAAAGGTTGAAGAAAATGGAAGAGAGAAAGGTCTTCTTGCAACTATATGAGGCAATGGAAGCACTTATTCACATCTGTAGAGATGGGTGTGGAACAATTGGACCACGAGATAAAATGCTTAAAGGAAGTCAAGTCGTTTGTGGATTCCCTGCTTGCAAAGGCCTTGAAACGTTAGTCCGTCATTTTTCTTCCTGTAAGATTCGAGTTCCTGGTGGCTGTGTTCCCTGCAAGCGTATGTGGCAGCTTTTTGAGTTACATTCTCGCATGTGTGGTGAGCCTGATACTTGCAAGGTCCCCCTGTGCAGGTATGTTCAAGACCCTTGTTTAACTGCTGGAAAGTTTTTCCTACAAATTGCAATTCCACTATTGTTTATTCCTCTTCTTTCAACGCAACACATACTAAGAAACATACCAACAATCAAGTAAAAACCTATGATCTATAATCCTTAATATAGGCTGCATATCAAGCTAAATGTGTTTGAACATAGTATATGTGCATGTGAAGCCAAGGAACATATAGTTTATTCCAAATGAAAAATTTCACATGTTATGTCAACCTGCATGAGTCATTTTTCGAATGCTAGCTTTTGATCAGTTGAAAACTTGGTTAGTACAGAATTATTTTCTGACTGATTCAATTCCATGTTGATCCAAAAGTTCATATGAAAATTCACAAAGTACTATTTCAAATCAAGCAATTTGTGCTACAAGTACATGTTGGGTTGTTCCTGTGCTCATATGCACAATACTATGTTGTTATGAGAAGATGCCAGTATGTTTCACATGTGTGCATGTTAGAATGGGAAAAATTGACAGCATCAACTTGTCATATTTCCAGACATTTGAAGGAAAAGATGCGGCAACATAGCAAGAAAGATGAGGCCAAGTGGAAGTTGTTAGTAAGCAAAGTGATTGCAGCTAAGAATACATTGGGGCCATTCTCTGCTCGAAAATCAGTTTTTATATGATTGTTTCGATGGGATGCAAGGCGTGATGCATCCTACAAAGTCCTCCTGCAATATAAATGTAAAAAGAAACTGTAAATAATAGCTTCGCAGGTTTCATAACATAATTCTGTCTGTCTATAGGATTTTGTGAATGTTAAATTGAAAATAAGCAGTTCTGTGCCATTTAATAGTGGCAAATGAGACTTTACACAAGCAAAAGTTACTTCTTTACATCAGTAAGGGACAATTGTCGCATGAGATTATGGAAGGGTATAGAGAACTTAGATCATTTCATTTCCCTCCTTTTTCTAACTTCTATGAAATATTTCAAGTTCCTGTTTATGCCACACCTGACCTACCTAATGTATCCATATATATGCTAGTTGCCATCTTTGGAAGGATGGGATAGCAATTAGCACATTTTATTTAATGTTGTAGAGAAAAAGAGAAAAGAGAAAAGAGAGGAAAAGACCTGCGTAGGACTCTGTCATATAGAAGTTTTATATCGCATATCAATTTCATAGAGTGAGATGAATATAGGGGGTGAACTCATATGAGATGATTTCAAGTCATTTCATTTACCCTGTTTTATTAGTGCAGTTCTTTTTTTTATTTTTCCCCCCTTCAAACTATAGGTATGGGTTCTAAATTTAGAATTATAACTTGTCTTGTGATTTTTATAGAACCATCATGAAATTTGTAGTCGATAAAACTTACAGATTCTAGGTATTCTATAAGTTTTAATATGCTGCATATATTGAGAAATTACAGGTATTGTAAACCTTAAAAATTGGCACATACACATACAGATAAACGGGTTCAAGGTTGGGCACTAGATCATACCTTATACGTAGTCAGAGATGACGATTTTTAAAATTGGCATTATGACATACTCCTCCCTTGCGTTCGAGAACATCTGGAGTCTCATAGGTTTTATCCAACAAAGGATGCCGTATTGATTGTAATGTGGACTGTATATATCGTGTATTATATTTTAACAGAGACTATTCTTTGCCCTGCAATTTTAACCCAAATCACGGCATAAGATCTCAATTATTAACATACAAAAATTAACAAAGGCATTGGGCCTAACCTATTACATTGAAAAGGGGTATCGGTTTGATTAGATAAATCGAAAAGGATTGCTTGGAGTTGGAGGCATGAGAAACAGCTTGGGCTTGCAAGTGAGTCCAAGTGAGGGCTAAGCATCTAAAGATGCATGGGAATTGTTGGACCATGCATAGATCGTAGGGTTTCAAGTTGGTTGCTCTTCACCAGTACAAGGAATGATCACAGCTCAACAGCTGTTCATACTAATGCCTTAAATTTTATTTCCTTCAATTCCCTACATGGAATTACCCTATATCCACGACGAAATGACCTCTTATATGTTTCTAAAATGGCCATCTTCATATCAAAAAAATTATTCTTTCTTTCAGTACCACGTAGATTTCGTTCATAGTTCCCTAATACTATAAAATACATACATATATATATATATTAGTCGTTATTAGGGCATTTTGTTTTTATTAATTAGAAGGCAACGGCAGCAAGTGACAGCATACCGTGGTAACAAAATACAACAGAAAATAGGAATGAAAAGAAAAACAAATTCTTCGTTATATGCAATAATTTGAGATTTTTCGGCAAATATGGCAATGGAAAAAGTCAAATTGTATAGAAAAGAAATTTGAAAGCCATTGTCCATTAATCCATCGCACCCAAAGTCAAGAAGAACGCTATTTTCTTTCTTTCTTTCTTTCTTTCCCTTGGTTGAAATTGCTATTGTAGGAAGACATAAACCTAGAACGAAAGAGATTTAAAATAAGCGGGAAAAAGAAAATGGAGGGCCAGTATTGCTCCGCAGAACAACCACCTCCCATCAGCACAATCCTGAACCCAACAGGTGAAGTCCACAGTTTAGTTCAAACATGGGAGAAAAATTTTTTTTCCCTACGCCCTAAAATGACGTTAACTTTCAGTTATAGCTACATATAACCATTTAATATTCATGATGATGGACAATCTCACATCCCTGGAACCTGCTGTGCTAAGCTCCATCTGCAAGTGTCCTCTTTGAAGTACTAATGTATAAAACTGCACAGGGAAAAACAGAATAAAGTCAACAACACAAATCATACATATTTCAGAAACAATTCAGAGATTTTGTATCTTCGTTACCATTGTTCCCACGAATGAAAGCATCACCATACTTATTTTTCAATTGTCCATTAACATATTCTTCTGTCTGCTCCATTGCAATGTTCATGTATCCATCAAGACATGCTAGGATACCTGCATAAAGTACAACTATCAGTAAAATATTTGGTGCATATCTTCAGTAGCCAACCTATCAGGGCAATGCAGAAGAATAAACAACAAAGCTCAAAATCTTATTTCCACTAGGTGGGATGGACTAGATGCACAAGAATATGGCTCCAAAATTAAGCAACAAGAGCAACCATAGGCCATAACAATCAACATTTTTCAAGTGATGTATGAGAAGAATGTATGGGGCTCCTTCACGATGACTCCAACTTAAAATAAACAAAAAAGGCAAATCACAGATAAGAGACCTGAATAATTATAAATTAAATAAAAAACAAAATGGGGTAAAAAGAACTCACATTCCATACAATATTTGACATATGAGAATGCTACAGCAAACCGATCCAATGCATCACATCATGTACTGGTGACACTAAGACTAAAGGGCCCCACTTTCCATTTGCTAAGTCTCATACTCAAGGAATAAATTGCATGCAAACATGTTATGAATATCAAGGAAAATCCTTACAATAAGGTTGGAATATCCCAAGGATAGAATAATAAGTATTTAGTTTTGTCACTTTTTGATATGTTGTGTAATCGAGTCGAATTGAACCGAACAATATTAAACTTGAGCTCAACTCGAAAATTTAAAACTCAAGCTTGACTCGAGTTTAACGAAGTTTTAAATTTAAGCTCGAGCTCAAACTCAACTCAAAAATATATAATAAAATTAAACTCAACTCAATTAATTTGATTAAGCTTAAACTTTTAAGAAATTTTCTCTAACTATATCGTATTTGCTATATTTAGACAAATTAAAAATATATTAAAAATTATATCAAACTCGATTAGACTTACAAGGCTAGTAAGCTTGAATCATTTATACCCTCTTATGCATTTCAAAAGATATTGTTAAATTCATAACATCTTTTATTTAATTATAGTTATCTTTTACTTAAGGAAGGTAAGGTCCTAAGCTTGTACAAATAAGTGTTTCAACAACATTAATAAAAATGCAAGAATGGTATTAGTCTAAGATGATGATAGTAGTGTGAAGAGGTTTATGAGATCAAAAGGTTCTTTTTAATGCAGTCTTAATTTTAAGAGATCGGAGAGTTCTCCATTACGAGCCCTTATCCCTTTCCATACACTCATGACTATATCCATTACCCTTTCCATACACTCAGGACTATATCCAGGCCCACAGCATAATACTGCTATCAGCTTAGATGATAGAAAAAGTGAACCCAAACTCCACCATTAGCAAGCCATGTACCATCAAACTACAGAAAATGGGAAAGTACAAACTGTTTCATCACAGAATTTGCTGCTGCTGTAGAAGAATCTAGACAAATGCAGAGAGAGAGAGAGAGATATTCCCAACCCAAGAAGTCCATTGAAACCATATCTACATCATGTGTATCTCAGGAGAGTTGCTTTGAAATTTAATAGTAGAGAAAGGACAACTATTATGAGACTCCTTAGACCTTGCTCAGGATACGTCTGATACTGACATTTCATTCTAGCTTCCAATAGCTCGGTCTGAATCTACTTAGACTTCATACATACTTAAGCCATCCTCTGATACTGACAGTTCACTCTCATATTTCCAGTAGAAAAATATTTTACCTTACTGAATAATATTGAATATGATAAGGTTTTGAAGAAAATGTCAACCATTGACCATTTTTCTTTTTTTGTCATCAACAAAGGGAATCAACACCACCTAGTGAGCCAGGCTCATGTGTTGTTATTACCTTCATTACAATCAACAAAGGGCAAGGCGAGCCTAATTATACCCAAAAAGGGCAAGGCTGTTAAGGTTCCGCCTATCTCCATTCACATGAACCACCCCAAAATGCATATGCACCGGTCAAATTCAACCTGTTTTGTATAGGTAAATCCAAGTGACCTAGATGGGTTAATAACATGAACTTAAATTACATCCTAAAGACAACCTAAACCGAAACTGGAAGTAACCAGCCTCCATTCAGCAGCTCCTCCAAACTAGATTAGTAACAATAACATCAGTACGATTCACTGCCCCATTTGTCTCCATGAGTTAACTGTCTACACACTCAACAGGTCTGCTTATATCACATAAAAGAGATTATACCTTATGCCTATAAAAGCACATATACCTTGAGGACCTTAAATTTATAGAAAGAGCAGTTCTTTCTTTTATACATTTTTCCTTTTTGTGAACTTTTTCAGCTATCTTGCAAATTTTCGATCAATGAATAAAATAATAGAACAAATCTCATCAACTAATACGTCACCGATATTCATTTTTTCTAAATGAGTAATGATAAAACAGGAATAAAAGAAATCAAGCATACAAATATTGATTAAAGGAAGGGGGAAATTAAATTAGGGAAAGGAAGAAATGCAAAACCTCGATAATCAACACCGGAATTGAGTTTGACAACAACAGGCCTCCCTCGAATGGATTTCAAGAAATCAGCCGGAGTTTTGGTGGTGGATGAAGCTTTCTCTCCCCCAGTGCTCATTTTTCTATCACGACAGACCTATTTGCTCCACCTATCCTACAAAGATTATACTGCAAAGCACGGAGTAAGTACGTAATCGGTTTCTGCATGTGGCATTCCACATCAAGGCTCCACTACTGTATTTATAAGAAATATCGCAATTGGAAAACAAATGCCTCAATAGTTAAGATACGTGCATACATCAACATTTTTCTCAATTCAATTTAATCTTTTAATTCCACCAGAAAACTCTATCTTATAGCCAATCAAACCCTAAGAAAAGCAATAGAACAAGATTTCCTAGCGACACATAAACCCTAGACGGAACATGAATGTCCTAGGAAACAAGAACAAGGAATGAGAAGTGACTAGCGGTATAAAGGGAGTAGAAATTACGCTTACCAGTTGAGAAAAGGCCTCACCGAATTAAGATTGCGAACCCTAACCCTATGCGAGCTCAGCTTCTTCACTTCTCCCTCGCGGTTTTTAACATTTTATATTTTAAAACTTCTTTTTCGGTTGATAAGCAGCGGGCTGAGTCAGTGTTGATTTCGTTTTATTTCTTATCGTTTAAAATAAATTATATTATATATGTATATATATATTCTTAATCTTAAGGCAAAACTTTTTTTTTATCTTTTAATTTAGTATCTTTATTAAATCATTTAAAAATACTAAAACTGTTTAAACCTTTTTTTAACTGCCAACAATTAATAACTTCAAAACTGAACACCTTCCACGTTGAAGATTTACACAACAGTACCCCATCACTTTTAGGTTCAACATGTACCATTGCTTGCTTAACCGTTCACGGATAGTAGTGCATTTTTAAATTTTAATTTAAAAGTGATTGGTAGACTGTTGGCCAATCTAAACTCTTCTCACTTATGCCACTTCCTCTAAGACATAATCATTTAATTATTTTCTACTACCAAAAGAAAAAAACTACTATGTTTCGTTTTTAAATTTAAAATTGTAATTGACCTTAGCTACATTTTTCCTTTCATTTTTCTTCCCACTTTATTTGACAATTGTTTGTTTTTAAATCATAGCTTTTATAAAAAAAAAATCTAATATACCATTCTTTTTACCTTTCTTTTTTTATTCACAATTCCTTTTTTAATCATGTAGTACCATTAACTCATTATAATATATTTTAAAATAATTATGTTTAATTTTAGCCCATCAAGGCGAGTACACATCTACTATTACATTACAAAAAAGGAGTGAGAGGGAAGAAGATAACCATCTTATACTTATTGTTTAGATTTGAGACTTCTAAGCATGGTTACTTCGCATTTTATGAATTGAAAGAATCTTATCATAAACCTATCGATAATATTTGTGAAATGTAATTACAATATAATTCAAGGGCTAAATGAAAATTGTTCTTTTTTATCAAATTGTATTAAAATTAAGTATTTCTATTTTAAGTGGAAGAATTTTTTATTAAAACATGTTAAAGTGCATAGTTTTAGTTTGATTGTGCAAAACCTCTAAAAGAATTCAGTATTTACAAGTTGTTATATATATATTGCAAGTGTAGTATTTGCTTGTATGATATTTAAGGCAAAACTTTTTTTTTCACCTACCAATTTGATGTTTTTATTAAATAGTTTCAAATTTTTATAACCACCTTAAAATTGTTGTGTAGGTTCGAAACTTTCGTGAATTGAAGGAATCTTATCTTGTACCAATTAACAATATTTGTGAAATCTTGTAATTGTAATATAGTTTGAGGACTTAATGAAAATTGTTCTATAAAAACCGTATTAAATCTTATTCAAGTTAAGTTTCTCTATTTTAAGTGAAAGAATTTTCTATTAAAATATGTTAAAGCACATGACTTTGGTTTGATCGTGCAATAACTCCAAAGGAATTCGATATTTATAGACTCTTTATACATACACATATATATTCATATATATCATAAGTACTGCTTTCGCTAATAGTTTTAAATATGAATAGGGGATGCTACACCCAGTCTTAAATAGAGAAGAAATAATAAAATAGTAAGTAATGACCATATATGTTTATCCTTAATTACTTATCTTTATACATTATAGTAAAACTAACTTTTAAGAGAGTTAGATCTAATGGTATTATGGATGGTTTTAATTTAGCAAATACTTTTACTAATTGTATGAATTAAAATAAACACTAAAATAGGGGCTTCCTTCTTTAATATTATAAATAATGTGACATATATGATATATATGTAACATATCCTATAGTTTGTTTTATATTTGGATACATGTTACATGTTATGTAATTATCACCCTTTATCTTATTAAAGATTTGTAGATGTAGGAATTTGGTTACTTCGATTATCTATGTATAACATGAGTTTTGTGCTTCTCAGTTACATGAAATAACATGTAAAGATGACTTGAAGGGAGAGAGACAAGCAAGAGGAATAAGTAAGCTAAGGGAGCTCAAACACATGTACGATGGGTAGATGAGTTATACAACACCAATGTTATATCCCAAAATAGTAGAGTCGTAACAGTTCTACTGTATAAACTATTCTAAGATAAATTTTGACGTCTTAATTGTTATCGTAGACCTAATTTACATAAAGCGTCCATGATTAACCAGATTTAAAGTAAACAGTTCATCTAAGGATAACACGATTTTGCTAGCAAAAATCTTAAAAAATATATTAAAAGTCAAATAATTCGAGTGTTATTTATACTACCAGTAACTTAATTGTCTAATAAGTACATATTTCTATATCATAAGACTGGTGGATAAGTACAAAGACTTCATAAGTTCAACTGTTTATTAGTTTTATATCCTCACTCCTCAATATCCAATAATCATTACTCATTAACTTTAAGGTAGCTATAGTATGGCTTTCTAGTCAACATTTGCAAAAATATCTATAAAGATATGAGTAGCCAACCACTCACTAAGTTGGGATGGAGACATAAGATTATATGTTAAGTATGGACAGGGTTATTAACCAATTATTTAAATGTGATGCAGTAAACAAATGTCATCACATAACATTGTTCGATGTTATGAAATTAGAGAAATCACACTCACTCTAATTCAGATTAAGGAGTTTCAACATGCATGCAACAGCTCATGACTAAATCTAAACTTTTGTAATGAATATACTACTCATCTCGCGACTACCTTTGAACCATTTCTTTCACCCTTACCATGATCTCTTCTCCTACCACTTAATTTAATTAATGATAAAGAAGGGACCATTATGCTTTAATGTTGTCCTTTTTAAAGGTATCAATATTTTATCGGAGAATCCTGAGCCTCCCTTAGTAAGTTGCAATGCATATTCAGTTATGATTACAAGTTATATATCATTAAGTCTAACTTAAAGCAATCAATCAATATCATACAATACAAATAATTGCAAACAAAAATAACAAGCCAATAGTATACAATTAAGTTTAAAAATACACACACAAAGGCATGCACATAATCAAATTACCTACGAATACAGTTAAGTATAATCTTAAGCCTCTAAGTACTATGAAACAATACTTTGATATACAATTACGTATCGATCCCAAACTTACCTAGACTTCTCATATGCTCACTTAAGGTACGACTTGCAATAGGTCTTAATACAAATATCATTTTAGTATTTATATAACTACTATGTATAGGCTTTATTCTGTAACTTATATTATTATCTTTAATTCTAAGATTTCACTTATTCAGATTTTTAAGTCTCTTCTAGTTAGCCTCCTTTTTAGTTAGGTTCTGATTTAGCTTTTGATTTCGTCTCTAATTCAACCTTTGAATTAGGTTTCAATTCAACTCTTGATTTCATTTTACTCATGAATTTTAGAAATGCCTTCTAACTTATTTCACAGGGTTTAATTAACTTTAATTCAAGTGAATATAGTATCTAATTTAGTTTCTGATCAACTTCTTAGTATGTTATATACACACTGATTTAGCTTCTGATCCGAACCTATTCTATATTTCATCACAATTCACAATAATTTAGTTCAAGATCAAAATGCAAGTATGACATACAATCCAATAACACTCCAGTTTGAGCCAACTACACTTAATTTTATTATTTGGAGTATTTCACCCAAGCCATCAATATTCAATGCTCCTAACACTACAGATGTATTAGTTCAACATTATTCAACATCATAATATGTTAAGATACTTAGGTCAAAATCTAACTCAATTCTTTAGAAAACTATTAAGCATATTTAGGCAAATAGTTATTTAATAGGATTTTTAAGGCCTAAAAATTAGATAAAAATATGAAAAATAATTCTCACATAAAACTTTTTATAGTAATTTAGTATACACCATAGGTATCTCACAAAAAAAAAATTGGAGCTAAAACAACCTTAATATGGTTTTTGAAAATGAAAGAAAAATTAGCTCGGTTTTAACAATTTATTACAAGCAATATATTTTAGGTCTTAATTTAAATAGATAAAATTTTTCCTAAAACTAATTACAAAAATATGTTAGAATATAGTTTTCCATAATTTTTGAACAAAAATTACTATTTTTAAAAATTTTATGAAATTCAAACAAGTTTTTGAACCTTTCTAGAATTTGGCATTCCGGTTACCATCAGCCACCCTACCGTTGTTAGCCAGTCATGGCGTGGTTTTGGTTGTCCAGTGATGGTGACCGTTCACTTCCAAGTAGTCCATAGCATTTTGCACCCTCTTTAAGCTTATTTTGCATCATTTTTCTATAATTTTCTATAAAATTCATTCTCTACACTATGAAGCCTTGTTGTATTTTTCATATATTCCAGAAAGGCTAAAGTGATTTTCAAAAGTAGGAACATGCTTGAATAGAGGTCGGTTCTCTAATTCCTAAGTGCACGTGTCAAAATCTCTCTTACTTTATCCCTACTAAGCATCCTACTTCATCTTTAAGCATACTAAATTAAAGGCTCCAGCTTTGTCGCTAAAGTACAAAATTCATTAGTGCCATATAATTTTTTCCAAATTTTTATGAATTTTCTTTTAATTATTTAAGTATATTATAATATAAGTTTGGTATTTTACATAATTTTGAGTATTTTTACTCATCTATAAATTCATATTTAATATAAATAAATACTCCTAAATATTATTCATGTTATTTTATTATTTGCGGTATACATATAATTTATTTTTAGTAATTCATTAATTATCAAAACCTATTAGTAAAGTATGAATATTTTATAAATGTAATGTTTAATTATTTTACTATCTTATTTCCCTAAATCCAAACTCGTGGAGTATTCCTAATTTCTTCATAAAATTTGAGTTTAATCGGTTAGTTGATGCGATCATTCTAAATTTTACGAGTCGCTTCTAAACCAATCGATTTTGAGTTAATAGCCTATTTTGTGGAGTCTTATAACTAACCCCAATTTTTGGGAAAAGCGTTGTGTTCATGGTTTTGAGTTTTATTTCATCTTTAGTGGTAGCAATTAGACAACTCAACAACCTTTGATTTCTTCTATTCTCAAATGAGGATGAGGTGTTAAACATTTGTATAGTTTAATAATCGATAATAATTATTAGATCACACTGATTATCGATAGCTTAGATGAGTCATCTTATTAATGGTTTTTTCATGGGCTCTCTTAAGTTCGAAAGCATTGTGAGTTTTTTTGAGTGCATGAGCCTTCCTAGTAAAGGTTTAGAGTGGATGGGTTAGTTCAAAGATTCCTATTCCATGATTATCATGTTAAATTTTCCTTAAGTTATCCAAAATATGTGGAATTAACTTTTTAGACCCTATCATTTAACTCAAAGAATTAAACTCAAGTTGTTATTGAATTTTATACCCTAAATCCAAATTCAGCCTCCTACATGATTAATATAAATATATATTTTTAACTATGTATATATGTGTATAATTGTTGTATACATCATAATATATAATATAATGAATATAACATAGTTTTTCAATTAAGTCTAGTTTTTTCATTTTAGAGATATCCCAAGCCAAAGTTATATGACAATTTAAAAGAAAGAAAAATTCGATTTGATTCTTTATTTTTTTTAAATGATTTGCGGTGCTTATCCCTAATATATTAAGTCAATTATCAAACATATTAAAGTGCTAAGAATAAATTGCAAATATATTAGTCTAAGTTTGCACTACATGCTCTTAGCTCTTTTATCTTTAAATTAAACGAAGAAACTCTAAATCTTAGAAATCCTAAATAGAAAATTACATGTAAGAAAGTTACATAAGATAAAAAGAAGAGTTAGCATTTTTTATTTTTATTATGCTAGCATGGATAAGAAGATCATATAGGAGTTTACTAACATGTTATTGAAGATTTTGGATCTATTCAATTAATTTCAAAGATATAATATCTAAGGGCACATAAAATAAACATAATAATGTATATCATAAATTTCACTCTATATACATATGTTTTCACCTTTTAATTGTATAAAAGTTCATCTTATCGTTTTTAACACTTTATATATGTATATTTTATCTCATCAGCTACTCATAATTAAAAAAAATGCATGTCAACTTATGAATGGTCTATACTAATTAATTTGATAAAATAGTATTATCAAATGTATTTCTATATGAAAAAACAACCCTAAGGATCTAGGTAAGCTAGTAACGCAATCCTCTAGGAATATTTTGACCCTCTTTTTTAATTTAGTTGAATTTTATTTAATTATAATTTTTATTATTTCAACTTTTTTAGAGATATTTATTTATGATGTGTCCAAGTATAATTTCACCACATCTAATTGATTTGACAATTATTTACAATTTAGGACTAATCTATCAGGTATTTTATTACTTCAAGGCAATGTCCTTGTTATTTAATGTGTTTTCTATCTTTTTCTATTTTATTTTTGCTTACTTTGAATGAGACAAGTTTTGATATGATAATATCTCTAAATATCTCATTTATTCTTTCTATTATTTTAATATTAAAGTGTTAAGGGTAAAATAATATTTTGGGAAAATTACAAATAATCCCCTTAAACTTTGATTTAGATATGAATTGACCGTCTAAATTTTTAAAGTATGTTTTAAGACCCCCTAAACTTTAATAAATTGATAATATAAAGGACATTTTCTTTTTAGTTAAAAAAGTTACACTATATTCAAAGTTTATAGAGTCTTAAAGCACATTTTGATAAGTTTAAGAGGTGTTTGCACACCAAAATCAAAGCTCAAGAGGGGTATTTCTAACCTATGACGTTTATTTACTAATTTATTATAATTTAAGGGGTCTTAAAGCACACTTTGATAATTCAAAGGTCAATCTACACCTAAATCAAAGTGTAAGGAGTTATTTACATTTTCCCTTAATTTTTTACCTCTTTTGGATTATTTGGTAGTTTAATTAATATTAAGAGTGTTGATAGTCGTAATTAGCCTATCCTTTCAAGATAATTAACCCCTAGTGGTTTTGTTCTATCCTTTCAAGATAGTCCATCTAACTTTTTGCCTTATCCTTTTACAATAAGTACCCTATCCTTTCAAGATAGCTCCCCTAACCCTTTGTCTTGTTATTTCACGATAGGCTCCTTTTTGCCTCGTCTTTTTAAGACAAGCCTCCTAATCATTTGCTCTACTTTTTCAAGATAGACACTTTAGTCGTTTGCTTTATCCTTTTAAGATAGGCCCCCTTATTTATTTATGCCATCCTTTCAAAACGGATTTCTTATTCCTTTACACGGTACTTTCAAGATGAACTTCTTATTCTTTTGTCTTGTCCCTTCAAAATGGACCTCCCATTCCTTTGCCCTGTCTTTTCAGGACGGGTTATTTAGTTTTTATATCAACCCTTCAAGTCGGTATCCTTCTTCAAGATAAAGTACAGCTTAACTGGCCATTTAATTCAGTAATCCTTACTCTATTAGTTTAAAGTATGGTTTGGTCAAAATAGGTATTTTTTTTTGTCTTTATAGCGAAGTTCTAATCAAACTTTCTTATAAAGAAGGACAGCTATAAACACCTCATTTTTGTTATTTTTATTTTAGTGTTTTTATTAGGCCAGGTTTTTAAAAAAATTTAAAAATAAAAAAAATAAATAAAAATTTAAAATTAAAAAACGAAAATTAAAAGAAAAATAAAAAATATAAAGTGTCAAGTCGTGTCTGTAAGCCCCAAAGTTCAGCCAAGTAACCGTAGGATTGAACTTAGAACCCAAGGTTTAGGGTGATCGGTTAAAAGATCCGATTAAACCCAAATTATAAACTACTGAGAGAAATATTAGTAAAAATGACTTCGTAAACATGAATTTAAGAAAATAAGAAATAAAATAGGAGACTATAAAATTTTTAAATTTTGAGCATAATAATTGCTAATTACTGAAAAGGCAAAAAGTGTAATTTAATAACTAATAAATTATTAGAGATAGATTATATGTGTACTAAAAATTTTAGAATGACCAAAATAATGTTTAGGAATGTTCATGTGTACCCCACATGTATTTACGTGTAGATAAAAATACGCGTAATTACCTAATTTGGCCAAAAACTAAGCAAATAATTAAAGAAAATTATAAAATAATTATGGAAAAATAAGAAAAAATCAGAAGATGATAAGATGAATCAAGATAAGGTCGTGGCAGGTCCAAAGCTGCAAAATAAAAATTAGCCAATAAAAATTGAACAACTTAAAAGCTAAAAATCAAGGAATTTGGATAAAGTCTTGTCAAATTAATGCATATTAATTACAGCAAATGTCTATAAATAGGGAAAAAAATTTACAGAGCTCATTTGGACAGTTTGGAAAGTGAGAAAATTAGGGAGAGTCGAAAATTCGAGAGAAAATCCAGAAAATAAAAAAAATAAGAAAAACTATGCAGTTAGGGCATTTAAAGGGAACCCTTACCAGACGAGCAACTGGAAGTGGACGGCCACCACCACCACACGATGGTGGCAGCGCCCAGGCCAGCCGACAAGGCCACGGCGGCCCGCGGTGGCCGGAGCCACCCAAATCGGTGAGTCCGATTTCTAGCCCGAATCTTGTGTAATTTTGTAAAAATAGTAAATATAATTAGAAAATTATGAATTTTGTTATTTTAGGATATTTTTGTATGTAGGTTGTAGGAAAAATATTATTTTGATGAAATTATGTTCCGTAATATATGGTCCCTAAGAAATCATGCAAAACTGAGCATGTTTCGGTTTAGAAATAAATGACCTTAGGAGTGTAGTTTCAAGCCCAAAATTTTTCTGTAGATTACTTAGATGATATAGAACAGTGCTATGAAGCCCGTTTTCAAAAATTAATTTTTGAAATTTTTAGATAATTTTTAGGCCCTAAAATGAGGCATAAAATGGGTAATTTGGAGTTAATTAGGTGATTAGGAGATTAATTACTGACTTAGTGAATAAGTAGATGTTTTAGGATGTTAAAATCTGATGGAGTATGATACTTGTAGCAATTAGAGTGTTGGATGTAATTATTAGGTTAATTATGTAGTAAATAAGTAATAGGAAAAATAATTAATTTTGTAAATTAGGGAAATTTGGAGTAAAATCTGATTTAGGATGGATTTAGACATTTTGAAATAATAATTGATGTTTAGGGATGGTAATTAAAGTGATAGAAATATTAGAAGTGCATTATGTACATAATAGGCAATAATGCATAATATGTAATTTTTGGAAATATACTAAATAGAAAATATTAGAATAAAAATTGATATTATGAGAATAATAAAAATGTACAATAAATCTGATAGAAAACTTGAATTTATGTAATTATATGAAAAATATAAAAATTTCTCACATTAGTAGTGAATTCGGTACACTAATATGGATTTAAGTGTACCGGGTAAAATAAATACTGACTAAGGGCAATGATGGTATTTAGGAGATCGAGAAGTAATGTGATTGATTTCACATTATGGGTTGAAACGGATTTCTAGGGTTGGA
The DNA here is from genome assembly GCA_024138015.1 of Lumnitzera littorea. Classification (NCBI taxonomy): domain Eukaryota; kingdom Viridiplantae; phylum Streptophyta; class Magnoliopsida; order Myrtales; family Combretaceae; genus Lumnitzera; species Lumnitzera littorea. Next base: position 105,508,329 of record JAMXBB010000001.1, on the reverse strand, counting down.
ATCTAAAGCATTACCTAGAAATCGATGCGAAAACCGAACCTGAACCTAACCCCAAACTTAGAATAACTGTAAAAGACTTAATACCTAGATAATTAGGCATATTAAACCTTAAACAAAACCTAATAATAAGCATTATAGGATAAAATGAACCTATAATAGTTATATGAAAAGCTGAAACCACGTTTATGTTATAGGGATGATCGGCGATGGCCTGAGCAAATCGGACCTCGAGTGAGTGAGCGAGGAGTCGAGATAAGTTGGGATTAATACAATGTTGTATTTTGGAGGCTTAAGATTATGCTTGGTTGTGCTTGTTAGATAATTGAATGTGTGCATGTGCTTGATTATGGGTGATGCTATGATTCTGTTTGTTGCTCTGACACATATGGTATGAATTGTATGAAAGGATTGATCACCCTAAACTGGACTTAATTAAATATCCGACCAGTAATCATAATTGGACATGCATGGCAACCTGTTAGGGGAACTTAGGACTCTCTGGCCAAATACCGACCCTTTCGGAAGGGATAGCGCAGGATTGCAAAATGGTCTCTTCTTCATCCTTAGTCGAACTAAGTGACAGGAGAGGAGGTCGCGGCGAGGGTGAAGGCAGTGGTTCGAAGGTAGTCGCGGGAGGAGCAAGGTCTCCATTACACAAGCCTGGGTTTGGTCGTGAGCTGTTGCATTAACGGCAACTCCTCAACCCGGATTAGAGCGGGCGCAATTTCTCTAATCTCACGACGGGCCGGACAACGTCGTGCGATGGCATTTGCTTGCACATGCATTGCACCTAATAAGTGAATGAAAACCTTGTTGTGTGTATGGTATAGTTTTAAGTCCTCCGTCCCTACTTACTGAGCTGTGGTTGCTCACATCTCTACAGACGTTGTGCAGGTGCTGGCTAAGAAGCGGCAACTAATTACTCAGAAGTTAGCAACTGCTGAATCCTGGGGAGTGAGGAAAAACATTGAAGAATAAACACATATTTTAAGATCTAAGTTTTTACTTTAGAATTATTTTTCATTTCCGAATGATGTAATAACTAGGAGATATATTATAGAGGAATATTGTAAACTTTAACTGCAGTAACTGAATTATAATATATATATATATTTCCTCACTTTCTTAGATAAATGATTTATTTAAATTACAAATTGTCTACTTCAAAGCGGGTTAGTCTTGGACGCCTTGTGTAGATCAGGTCTAAGATAGCGGTTGTGAGGCCAACTTCTATTTTAAGATGGTTTACACGGCGGGAGCTGTTACGACTCTGCCGCTTCGGGGCGTGACAGTGTCAAGTTATGTTGAGTCGAGTCAAGATGAGTCGTTTAAGGTCGAATCGGATAATAATATGTGTTCAATTTAATAAATTATAAGTTGTTAAATAATCAAGCTTCACTAAAATATTTTAGTCCAATCCAATATAAAGTGGAATTTTTATCCAATTTATATTGGGTTAAAATAAACTTAAGATATATTAAACGAGTTTTTGGGCTAAATCAAGTTGGACTAAGTTGGGCTCGAAAAATAAAAATCCAAATTAAAATAGAATTTCTAGAAATTAGGTTGAATCTTCAAAGAATCTAAATCGTATATTTCATATTTGGGATTTGTTATTGTATCTTTTGTATCAAGGGCCTATTGAGATCAAATTTATATCTAAGAAGATTCAAAAGATTCACATTGAGTAAGGCTTATAAATAGTAAATCGGCGGTACAGTTTAATATGTTTTCACAATTCCTAATACACAATAGCATCTACGACCCTCTTCCCTTGCAAACATAGCACATTATTTTCACCTACACACCTCTACATTAGCCTTCACATCCTTTACCTACAGCCACTCTTATGCCCATACACTCGATCACTCACCTCATTGTCATACTACACTCACGCCTATGCATTACATCACTCACACATAGCAGTACTTGACTTTACATTACCTTACACGTTGATACGTCTACATTTACTGACACACTACACCCACAACTGATACAGCACTACATACCGAGCATAGCTTCACTCGCCTACACTCTACTCGCATGCACCCTACGAACACGACATTGCACACACTGACACATGTCCTTCTATCAAATTCCACTGTACACATAATGCAAGCACTCACACCATACTCTCACTGATACACTCTACACCACACTGAAGTCGATCATACACACGAACATTGATCTCACGTCCCTTGAGAGACAACACTTACACTAATCATCTACACAACATACACCGAATCCCAGTCACTCATGTACAGAGTACACATGATATACTTTGTAATCACATGTGATCACTGCTGCTGCGTACAATCAATTCATATACTAATCAGTACACATACCGAGCATAGGAATGTAGTCCACATGATTGCTATACGGTTAACATGAACGCATCGATTATGCGCGAGTCGTCTATTTTAGGTAATAAATTTTTTTAATTAATTATTTTATTTTATTAGTTAAGTAATTATTTTTACTAATTTTTTTTCTTTAGTGCAGGTTTTTTTTTATATATTTTAATAATAATTGTATTGTTTTGTTATAATTTCTTAAATAATTTTCAATTTTTAATAAATTTAGTTAGATTGCATTTTTAAAAAAATCTCATATTTTTCTCTAAGATCTGTATTTTCGGAGAAGATACTCATCTTAATAGATCTTACATGTAGGATTTAGAAAAGACATTTTTTTTAATACATAGTGATTTAAAAAAAATAAAAAATAAAAAATCTTAACAGAAGTTTTAAAAAAGATTTATTTAGTTAGGTTTTTTTTTTTTAAAATAGATTCATGAAATTAGATTTCAAAGATTTTTTAAAAAAATAATAAATTATTAAATAAACGTAAATCTGGCTTGATTTTCAAAAATAAAAAAAATCCACCTACTAAATATTTTATAAAAAGTAACTACATTGGTTTGATCCCGACTAGCGAGTACGTAAGTATTTTTGGGGTAACCATGTAAAAAATATATTTTTTTTCCTTTTTCTTAAAAATTCATAATAAAAATCCTAAAAAAAATTCGTTTTAGTTATATGTGTATATATCTTAGTATTTAAAAAAAATTATAAAAATAAAGCCAATTAATTTTTTTTTATTTTTACACGATGACTTAATCTTAATATGTTAGCCTAGTTTTTTTCTGGTTAATTTTCTAAAATTATTTTTTTAAGAAAATTCATAGATTAGTGCCCTAAAAACCCTAATTTCATTTTTATCAGTTTAACTACTTATCAACTCAAATTTTTAATATTTTTTTTAATTTTAAATAAAAATGTTTTTTTAATTTAATATCAAGTAATTTATATTAAGCGAGTTAGACTTAATATAAGTTAAATTAAAGAAAAACCGAAATAGGACTCGATAGTTAGGCATTAATATTAATGCCATCCTAATACAAGAATGCCGACCTATTGTATACTACAGTGATAAGCTCAGTGGTGCCACATTAAACTATTTTGTGTACAAGGAGGAGTTGTATTCTCTTTTCTAAACTCTTACTGTTTAACAACATTTTCTGTTACCTTGAGAGGTTGTAATTTATATGGATTATAAGTCCTTAAAGTATCTTGGTAATTAGAACAAACTTTCAAAGAAGTAAATGGTTGGAATTTATGGAAGGTTTTGCTCACATGATCTGGTACAAGAGGGTTAGTGTCAATGTCGTCGCAAATGCCTTATCTTGTCAGTAGGCTTTGCTGACCACTCTACAGATAATGTCATTGAGATTTTCTCTTATCACCAAACAATATGCTCTAGACTTACATTTTAGTCTTATTCTTAAAAGGTACCAAAAAGGAGTTGTTGTTGGAGGATGTTACCTCAATGATGGCTATGAAGGAAAAAAGGTTGTACATATCAACTTGTTCTACACGTGAGTTATTGGTTAGAGAAGCTCACAACGGTGGATTATTTGGTCACTTCGAAGAAACCAAAACAATCGAACTGTTGAAAGAAAATTTTTATTGGCTTGGTCTAGCTAAGGATGTCTACAGGGTAGTTAGGAGTTGTGAAGTGTGTATACAAGCAAAAGGGAAGAGAGAGCTGCATGGAGGATATATGCCCTTACTTATGCCGACCTCAGCATGGACTTTATCCTAAGGTTACCCCGGACAGGAAAAGATTCAATATTTGTTGTAGTGGACTACTTCAACAAAATTTTATGCTTTATCATGTGCCATCAAACTAACGATACTTTATATGTTGCTAATTTGTTTTTGCAGGAAATTATCCGATTGCACGGAGTATTGAAGACCATTATCTCAAATCAGGATACGAAATTCCTTAGCTACTTTTGGAAGACATTATGGAGGAGACTTGATACTAAACTTGTATTCAACTCTAGTAGCTACCTTTAGATTGATAGCCAAATTGAAGTGGTGAACAGAATGCTAGGTAATTCACTTTGAGTTGTCGTTAGGAAGAATTTGAAAAACTAGGATTTGTGTCTACTAGTTGTGGAGTTCACATACAATTAAATTGTCTATAGTACCATCGGGAAGACTCCTTTTGAAATGGTCTATGGCCTCAACCTTACCATTCCCTTAGATCTAATTGGTACCCCTACAACTATTGAAAAGAGTCAATTTGTAGTCGCTTGAATCCAAGAATTACAAGAGCTACATCAATCCATGGTAAGGAAGATCATCAAGTTTAATTAAAAACAATAAGAGATCAGTTGTCATGGCTACCGAACTATTTCCTTTAAGCTACACGACTTATTATGGATTCACTTCAACCGAGAAAGATTTCCGTACCTAAGATAGAGTAAGTCATCTTAACGAGCTGATGGTCCATTCAAAGTTTTGAAGAAGATTAACCAAAACACTTACTAAATTGAATTGCTTGAAAGCTATGGTGTTTTCTCCACCTTCAATGTATCCAACCTGATTCCCCACCAACTAGAAGAAGACCCAATAAATAATAAAACATAGTAATTTCAAGAAAGCCCTTTGTATTTGAGGACAAATCCTTTTGACCCCAGGTAAATGAAAGGATTCAAATCCTCGAGCTGGTCATACGCAGCTGAATTAGAGGACTATAGGGACTTGTACGATGAATACTAGCTTAAAACCCCATTTAAGATGAGGATTCCTATCTTGACCTCAATCTTTCACATTTTTATTGACTCGAATACTAAACTCTAGTAAGGATCGATACGGGTTCTAATATGCTGAGCACATGTGTCGACCTGCCGAGTAACCACCCCCATTATTGAGCTCACACCATGATCTAAGTGACTCTTGAGTCGACCAGCGTCAGACCTTTATCTAAGCTAAGTTGTCGAGATACCCGACTTGGAGAGGATCAAAATATCCTTCAGTGTTTGAGCTCTGACCTAAACCAAACTAAGTTAATCTGACTGCCGACATCTTCGAATTGAATTTTACTAATGCTGAGTTACCTCAAGGTGCACTTTAGCAAGACTAACTGTGTTCTAGATTGCTAGTCAATATTTGACAAGTGTCTTCTAGCACATTATTTTAGAATGATTCCTTACTTTTTCCTTATAGAATATTCTTTGTCTTTTTTAGCATGTTTTATGTATATCATTTGTAAATTACCTTTTTTGTTTTTTTCATATACACATTGTAACCTTAATGTGGCTAGTATATAACCTTTCATTTACTTGTACGTAGCATCATATCTCATTATTAAATACATATATTACCCTTTTGAGAATACTTAGCCATGTCTTCTCTCTTCTCATTTAACTTTTATCTAGCTCCTTTAACAAGAGTTAGTGGCGAGCGGCCTTAATACTATATTGTATCATATTGAGTGTCAGGATTAGGCTGAGTAGGATCTACTGGTGTGTCATATCCAATTGGTAGCCATTTAGAGTTGCTAAACTCCTTTTACTTTGCTATGGTACGGCGTTTGTGTATATGACTCCAAAGACGCATCAAATTCTTTTACGAATATCCTTATTCTTACACAATTAATCTAAAAAATTATTTCATAGGATCTCTATGACTATTTAGGAGATATATCCCTCATTCATGCATTTTGTCCCCACCAAATACTGATCACTGAGTGAGATTACATTTTCTTTTAATCATATTGAACTATTTTAACTGGAGAAGAGGTCGCAATACAGGTAAAAGCTATCTAAGGATAGTTTGAAGTGGTTTAGGGAGGATCAAAAATCCATTGCATAAGCCTAGATTTGATGTGAGAATGCTTTATTATAAAAACTTTTCGAAACTCAAATTAAAGTAGGCGTAATTTATCTAATCTCATGTTGCTTCGGACAACATTATACAGATGGTATTTGTTTTGTTACATTGCACTTTAAGTAAACGATGGTTGTTTTCTTAATGAATGCATATGCATATTCCTTGCCAACTCATTGAGCATGTAGATTCGCTTACACCTTTATAGATATTTTTTTTAAGGTAAACTTAATAAAGATTTAGGGCTAGGAAAGTTAGGTGAGGATCAATTAAGAAGGGTTCTACACTAATTCATTAGGCATTTGTAAATGGCTTAAATTCTATTGTAATAGACATTTTCTTTTCATGATCAATAAAGCATTATCCCTTTCATTATGTTTTACTTTCACTGATGTTGCACGATGCCTTATGTCTACTACTAGTAATCATGGTAACTATGAATCCTATGTTATCATTATTTATTAATACACACGGTGAGACTGTTATGATTAAAAAACTTGGAGTGTAGAGTTATGTAGAAAATGGGAAAACTTTGATTTCAATGGCCAAGAGGTTAAAAACAATTTCACAAATTGGATAAAGCTAAACTGTCATGTACATTGAAAAGAAAGATGGTACGAGTGTAAATCTACCAAAATCTTCCTCCTTTGTCATTATGTTATGGAAGATCTATTTTGCCAGAAACAACATATTATTAAGGCGAGAGGAAGGGCAAGGAAAACTGCAGTGCAAATCCGGATAGCAACTTAGAATTTTGGATGTATAACAAAAAAAAACAAAGGAAGGAAATCTATGGGATGGAAACTTGAAATCCCTTCATCAAAAGCCCTAGAGAAACGTGGGTTAAGATGAATACGGACGGAGCGGTGCTCATAAGCAGGCAGGTACCAATAGTAGGTGCCATTAGAGAAGATCAAGGAAAGTGGATCATTGGTTTTAGCAAGAAGTTAGGCGGCATGGACATCTTAACGGCATAACTACGGGGCATTTATTGGGGTGTATTCCTGCTTGCAAAAAAACCTCTTTAAAGTTGAAATTAATACTGATTCCTAATAATTTTGATAATATTAAGCTACAATACTATAGTGTAATCATGGAACATAGGAAAACTATCCATATTGAGGGAGGTGCAATTAAAAGGCATCCCGAGAGAGCTTAATGCAGTAGCAAACTCCCTGGCTAGAAGAATGCACCTGGAAGAAGAAGGATAATGTTTTCCTCAGGCCCCTCGTGTCTTTATATTACGACTTTTGAAGAAAGACTACTTTAACCATATATGAAAACTCCCACTATAATTCATGGAACTAATAGCTTTAAAATTTTGTATAATTGGTGCTAATCGCCTACTTTCACTATTAATACTAATCTAGTTTCACAAAAGGGAAAAAAAAAAAGAAAGAAGAAGAAGTGATGATCTCCATTTATTATTGACACACTTCCTTCTTTCTTTCTTTTTTATTTTCTTTTATTTAATATATATTATATTATTTAATCAAATATATTTAATAATATGTTTTATTAAATTAATATTCTAAACCAATTATAAGTTTCTTTATGTTTCTTAACTAACAACAATAAATAGTAATAAATTATAGGTAATGAGTTTGTCAAATATTAAAACCTAGTTTGTGAATTTGTAGAAAACCAAAATATAGGTAATACTTTTATAATTTGTCATATATTTTGTAATATTAATATTATATATTATTAAATTAATTATCATAAATCAATAAAAAATTAATAGATCACGTGTCAAAAAGTCAAAAAAAAAAAACCCATTTCCTTTTATTTCCATTGACCGATTCTTCCATTTTCATATTTGTCCAGTCCAACAAACAGCCCGACTTGCAGCGGCATCCCTGAAACTCACCTCACCACAATCTGAAGATTTACCAAAACGAACTCCATAAAATTGGCCCCTCCAAAAAGAAAAAAAAAAAAAAAAGCCATAAACAAAAAAGCAAAATGATACCCTCCTCTTCCTCTCTCTCCGTACGTGCTAAAACCAACAAAACAACATCAGCAGCGGCCACACACACACTCCGAACCATCATAACCCGTCTGTGCTCCAATACCAACACTACCGCACCCGTACCTCCACCCCAACCCGAACCACCCATCGACGCCGGATCCTCCATCCGAAAACCCGTTAGCCTATGGCCCGGTATGTACCACTCCCCTGTAACCAACGCTCTATGGGAAGCAAGATCCACATTCCTCGACAACCTCAAACTCAACGGCCACACCGACACCTCACAGAAACTCGTCCCGCGTACCCCTTCTAGAAGCAGGACAAGCATCGTGTACAGGTTCACACAAGACTACGTTCTTCGCGAGCAGTATAGGAATCCATGGAATCGTGTGAGGATGGGGAAGCTAGTGGAAGATCTCGATGCTCTTGCTGGTACCATTTCGTACAAGCATTGCACTTCTGGGAACGATGGTGCTAATGTTGTCCCCATAATGCTCGTGACTGCTTCTGTCGACAGGATCGCTCTGAAGAAGCCTCTTTGTGTCGACACGGATTTGGAAATTTCTGGGGCTGTGACTTGGGTCGGACGTTCTTCTATGGAGATTCAGTTGGAAGTCACTCAACCACCTAGACGACATGGTATGGTTTTCGGAAACCGATTCGTGTCACGCGATTATAGATTAAATTAATCATCGGAGATATCAAAACTGATTTTTTATATCTGAAAATGCTGGCTGGGATAACCTGATAATAAAATAATAATAGTTAATTATTATTTGCAATGATAAGCTGATCTTATATTATTTTCAGTAATGACATCTATTTGGCATAAATAACAAGTAAAATACATGGACTATTTGCAGTGGTTAGCAGAATTTATATTATATAATTTTAATAGCAAAATGAATTTTGGTACAAGAGTGTTTGCATGCTCGTGAGTGGGCGGGTGGTGTCATGTGTCTCCACCAATCTTGCAATAATGCTGGGGAGCTTAATTAATAAATCTAGTTATTTATGGTATATGATGATGAGCTGATCGTACTTAGATGTAATAAAATGCCTGAACCATTTGCAATGGCTAGCATAATATGTAGAAGATATTTCTGACAATGAAATGAGATTTGCTGCAAAATATTGTTCCATGTTTCCACCGATCATTGAATGACCCAAAAAGGGAAAAAAATGCGATTGTAATGATAATTATCTTATAGAGTAGTCTTGTATCCGGCGAGAATGAACTGGACAGTAAATGTTACCGAGAGAACTTTGTCTACGGCTGGAAATGAATGGATATTCATATTTTACCAAACACTACTGATGGTTTTCAGACATGGAGAATCAGAACCCAGACTCAGTTGCTCTAGCTGCCAGCTTCACGTTTGTGGCACGGGACTCGAGGACAGGGAAATCTACCCCGATCAACCCTATCAACCCAGAAACTGATAAGGAGAGATTGCTTTGGGAAGAAGCAGAGAAGAGGAACAAACTGAGAAAACAGAAGAAAGAAGAGCGTCGAAGGGATGCAGTTGAGGATGCAGCAAAGCTTCAGGAGTTGCTTGCTGAAGGCCGGGTGTTTCATGACATGCCAGCTTTAGCTGATAGGGATAGCATTTTGATAAGAAATACATGCTGTGAGAACTCACTGATATGTCAACCACAGCAGCAGAATATCCATGGTAGAATTTTTGGGGGTTTTTTAATGCGAAGGGCTTTTGAATTGGCCTTCTCAACCGCTTATGCCTTTGCTGGTGTTGCCCCACTCTTTGTGGAAGTTGATCATGTTGATTTCCTGAAGCCGGTGAGTGATCTTTGGATCCATGCTTGATTCAGCTTGCAGAAGGACAATTAGAAATGGATTATTGGATCATGTGGAATGAAGAGATGGCCTTCAGATTGCTTTTATACATCCAGCATATTTAAAAGCTTAAGCTTGTGAGTATAATGTGACTGTTTCATATTTATTACTTAACAAGAACGTGTTTTCTAGTACAGGTAGATGTTGGCAATTTTCTACGTCTCAAATCTTGTATCCTCTATACTGAGCTCAATAACATGATAAATGTGGAAGTTGTGGCTCATGTCACAAAACCAGAAGAGAGGAGAAGTGAGGTGAGCCGACAATCTGAAAGCACTCTGCTTGAGATGAATGAAGTGATGCATGATCTATTGTTTTTCTTTCATGCTTTTTTATCCTTGCCATGACTAAATGTAGAACCTTTATAATACTTGAATATAAGAGGGAGAGCATAAATGTCAGAGTTCCAATATGGTCTTGCTTTTAAAATACAGATATGTAAAACTAAGGGTCTAAAAATCTAGGACAGTTAATCCTAATTGATAGATCATCGCGTTTCTGTTAGATTTAGTTGGCTTAACCTAAAGATACTGAATAAAATAATTATGTTACAGTAATTAGATAGACCAATGTGCTTTTATCACATGAATATATCTTTAACTTGCTTTTTCCTGGTATCCATGTGAATTAAGAAAAGGACTAAGTATATGTTATAGGATCGTTCGTTAGAACTCGTATTAGTATTACTAATGGCAGGATCTGGTTCAGAAGTTGGTCTAGGTGTCTTTCTCCCTTTGCCACCTATGATGAATAGTGAAAATATGAGCTTGTTTGAGAGAACCCTATGATCTCTGGTTATAAGAAAACCATAAGTTTCTAAAAAACAACTGATATTTTCATTCTAGAGATGGAGTTCCCTTTAGTGCATACACAACAGGGCAGATACCACAAACTTTAATGTCCATAATCACACACCCACTCCCACTAGATGACATGTGTACACCTTTTAACCACTCACTAGCATGCCTAAGAGTTACATGTCCAACCCCAAATATTACATAATTATGCTGAAATCACACCCCATAGTACATAGATAAACACTAACAACAGAACTAAAGAAAAAAAAGTACAACACACATACAAGTACATAACATAAAACACAAAAATGCACAACACTTGACAGTAACATATATAAAATACTCTAATTAATATGTGCATAACAGTATACAATTTAGTAGGTTACGTGTAAAGTAGGTGAGCTAATCATTTTCTTCCAGTACTTAAATGTCATTGATATTCATACTGATGCATGATTTTGATATTTATGTTTGTAAAGTTAATGAAATTAACCTGCAAAGTTGAATCTCAATTTCACCTATCCATATATGATCTGTTCATTATTTTTAAAATATTATAATCCTGCCATTCAATATGATCTTTTTGGATGTTTCTTTTTCAGTTGGACATGAGGAAACTAGCACTGTATGTAAAACATGATTTGCCTAGCACAAAAAGAAAAAATAATAAATAAACGAATAACCAACTTGAGATTCTGTATATGAGCCAGTAAATGATTTCTTTTGCTAGTGTAAAAGCAGAAATCCTAGTGTGGTGAAGAAGATCAATAATTCCTTATATAAAGAAAATTTCTGTCTGCTTGTGTTAAAGTGAAACAAGAATGACTTCATGTGCATCTGTTGATGTTGCCTTGAAAGTAAAGGACAAGATTTTATGTGTGGTTTAGAAGCATGGCTTAGACCTGCTTCACAAATTTACTTTTTTCAAATAACCTCATACATGGACAGCTTCTTGTGCACAGTTTTGCCTCAAAACCACATGATGTTAGTGGCTATATTGCTTGTGAGGGTCAAATAACCTTGACAAAGGATTTCCCACTGAAAAGACAATGATATATCGTTTTGCAAAAGAATGTTGGAGGAAGTATGTTTTTCCTTCAGTTGGCCCATATACAGTCTCTGGCAGTTAATCTCTACTTCTTCATGTTTCTGTCAAACAGGTATCCAACAAGTTCTACTTTACATTTACTGTTCCTCCGCATGCACTCAAAAATGGATTGAGCATTAGGAAAGTTGTTCCGGCTACAGAAGAAGAAGCACGTCGTGTTCTTGAACGAATGGATGCTGAGAGCTCTCAGTCCAACCAACCATGAAAGCGGTTTTTTGGTGTAGTTGGAGGAACTCCTCAGTAGGGCACAACTCAATTTTTAGTGACTGCAAGGACCTCTTGGGATAGCAAGTATATATTTTCCTGTATCAATCAAACTTGATGAAATCAACTGGAAGTGCACCTATTTATTGGCAGTCTATCACCCATCTCCTTCATGAAAACAGCATTGAGGTAATCCTATTGAGCCAAGGATGGCCAATCATTGGTCACTTATGAGCATGCTGCTCATCTTTGGTGCTAGACAGTTAAGATGGAAAAGAAAATTTCCTCTGCAGTAAATATGGTGTCTAGACTGCACTCTTGTTCTGGACTTTGCTTTTTGGCCCTTGTTTCTGAAAATTGGTTAATTGGGACGTATCCCAAAGTGGATAGTGGGTTGTATTTTGGTACTGAGCTATTGGAGGCACAATAAAGAGACTTGGCAGTTTAAATGGTTGTTTTGATCAGATTGACTGGGCATTTATCAGTCATAACTATAGTGCTCTTAACTCAATTGTCAAACTGGATCTGCAACATGACCGTCAGTTCTGAAGAGTAATCTTAGAAGCTGCTGTTCTGTTGTTTAGAATCTTTTTGGCATAATTTTGTACTTTAGATTCCATCATCTTTCACGGTCGAATTGAACACAGACAATGTATCAAAACCTTCCTTTAATTTTGTCACAAGCTCGTCTATTGTGTTGAAAACCTAGTAGGATGGAGAATGCTTTAGATTCTTTAGTTCCAACTCATGTTTGGTATCCAAAACTATAGTGTATTGGGGTGGCTATTCTATTCTAAACTAGAAGCTCTTAGCTCTTGACCCTGGATGCCATTTATGATTATGTCTTTTCAATTACAAAATGTTAAATGATATGATTTGCGCATTGACTGTTGTAGTGCAGCTCATGCATTGTCTCACTTAGATCTCACTGATGGAAGTTTGTTTTTCGACTTCTAGCAATTATGCATATTTAGCTTGTTAATGTGGAGAAAATATGTGTCTGCCATAAGATGTCCGGTTTGAAGTTCAGAAACCGTGTCTGGTTTGAAGTAAGCCCCATGCTTTGTTTGAGAAAATTCATTTACTTGAGCAACTCTTTCCTTTGATTTAGACAGCAGATTGATTATTCTAGCATATGGCAATTTGACTTTAGCCATTGTAGAGTGTTTCTTTCTTTCTTTTTTCTTCTTCTTTTTAAAATTATTTCCTTGATTTGGAAGTATATACGATCTTTGAAGGGGATTTTTTTGTCAGTGAGGACAGGTAGATGTTATTAAATTGGCAAGTTATGATGTTTCTTTGGTATGCGGGTCTGCGCATTGATTGTGACATCTTGGAAGAGTAAGCAAAAGCAAAACTATGCATAAAAAATAAATGAAAAATGACAACTTGGTATAATGAAGATGGATTTCTTTTTGGGGATTTCAATTTTCGAATATTTTTTGCATTGGAGAATTGTCTTCTTTAATTATCCACCTTTATTTATTTATTGATTCAATGTATGTGTGAGATACTAAGTTAACGTGGTGATGTGTATATTGTAATAATAAATTTTCTTAAAAGGGAAAATTACCCCAGGTTTTATCAAACAACTTGAGAAGCGCAATAAGATGGGGGCATTAACCTTACCTCTTAAGTACAAAAAGCTCGAAAAAAGATAATAAAAAGTTATAATGTTTATTGGAGGTGTAATTGAATTGAGTCAAATCAAACAGTAGTAAACTTGAGCTCGAGTTCGAACTCGAACTCAATTTAAAAACTCGAAACCCTAGTGGAAGTTAATTAAGATTAAAACATGGATGGACCTTTCTCCTTCCTTTTCTTTGTGGATGACATGCTAGTTATGGGGGGAAGCATGGGTGCAGAATCTTCATACAATGATGGATCTTTATGAATTATTTTGGTAGTTTGTCAAGATAAAGGGTCAATTGTGAGAAATAAAATAATTATCTTTTAAAAAAAAAACTGTGAGCAATAAATTGTCAGTATGGAAAACCAAGTCGCTAAGTATGGTTGGTAAGAAGGTCCTTATTAAATTGATTCTGAAAAGGATTATGAGTTTTTTGTATGGAAGGAATGCCTCTGCTTAACAACATTCTTGGTAAAGCCGAAAGAACTAATGGCGATTTTCTACGGAGATCTATCTTTTAATTTGAAATGAAAAAATACGCTAGGTAGCTTGGTATAAAATTACTAAGCCCAAGGACAATGATGATTTAGGAATTTAGAGCCTAAAAGCATAAGAATAGAGCATGTATAACCAAATTTGAGTCAAAAACTTAAAAGAACGAACAATCGAGTTGGTTATGTGAAAATACAGAAGGAAGCTTAATGGTGAAATTAGGAAAAGTAAAATTGCTCTTTGCGAGGATATGTTAAAAGTAACAGACTAGGTTGATCAAAATTATGCAGTTAGAACTACAAATGGGGGAAGAAAAAACCAACATTTTGACGTTGGAATCGGATTAAAAATGGAATCGCAAGATGCTTTCGCTTTGTACCCTTGCCAAAGGATGCTATAATACTCTATTCAAACCAAGTAGGCTAGGGTTTAATGAGTAAAATGGATATATCATCGGTCACCTAATTTTGTAATAGCATGAAAGCTTTCTTTGGAAGACATTGTGCTAGAATTATCAAACACGAATTTGATCGAGTAACTTGGAAGTGGAATTGTAGTGAGAAACATTCAACACACAAACTGCATAGGAAGCTTTATTAGGAGATATTGTTCCCCCCAAGTTGAAGAGCAAATTGGGTTTGGAAAGCTGCGGTTAATCCCGAATTAATGGAGATGTTTACATAATGCCTTGCCAATTAGAGACAATTTAATATAGAAGGGATTAAATGTAGAGGAATATGCCTTCTTTTTTTTTGGGGGGGTGGGGCATAGGACTTTGTGAAATCCTTATTTTTGACTAGACCAAGTGTTTCTAAAATAGGATTAATGATACTAACAGCTTTCACTCATCTTGCTCTTTGGACTTGGTTGACTCATCGGAAGAAAATGGCAGACTAAGGACAGGGTAATGAAGAGAAAAAACAAGAAGAACCTTCCTATGTATCTTCCTTTTATGTCATATGAGAAATTTGGAAAAAAATAATATCGTAGGTTGTTAAACATTAAGGATAACAACAACAATTGATTAGAAGACCATCAGTCAGGTGCTATGGAGCACTAGATTACTACTCGTTATACTAGCCGGAATATCGGTACCTTACTACAATCCCTAAAAGGGTCTCTCCTCCTTGCTAATTGATCAAACTTAACCTACCTCTAACCAGAAGATAAAATAGCATAGCTTGTGATAGGGGTATCGTGTGATGCCTTCCAAACAGTGTAATGAACTTCTAAGTGAATTTTGGTATAATATTTGAAGATCATAACACCTCAAAAGGGAGTATTCCTAATATATATGTTCTCTTGAAACGTAATTGATATATAAAATATATAACAATAAAGAGATTTGATAAAAAAAAAAAAAAGTGTAATATTAGAGCGTTCACCAACTAAGGAAAAGAAGAGTAAGATTGGGCAATTAGAATTTTTCAATACTTTGATTACATTCCAATATCATCATATCCTAAGGGCAAAAGATCCAAGCATTTAAAGAAGTTGAAAAAAATGTAGATTGCTTGAGACTGCAACATTGTTGTTGTTTGCCTTGTTGCTGGAAATCTTACCAGGTTTACTGATGTATTTTATTTTATTTTATTTTTGTTTGATGATCCTCTTGAGGAATTCTTGTGTCTTTTGCACTTGGACATAGAGGACGGTTGTAAAGATCGCATTAGACTTGGGGTAGAATAATTTTTTGTCGTTTATTATGTTCGACTGATAATTTATAGCCTGTTGATTTTGCCCCTTTGTATGGTATTTTTTTTTAGTGATTGAATGAAGTTGCTTGTTTCATTAAAAAAACACGGTGTTTTAGTTTATATAACATTAACAAATGATGCATTCATATTATATGTATAAAAAATATAGTAAAGTTTGGATTTTATAATATAAAAAAATATTAATAATATATGTTAATAAAATTAAAATTATAATAAATTTTTTAAAGAAAAACTTCTTATTGCAGTAATAAATGTTAGTCAAATAAAAATAGTATTAGATTTTTCAAATAATAACAATGTTGTGTAATTAAAATAATGGATAAGTAAAATAATGGTAACTGTAGAAGTAAGTATAATAAAAAATAGTAAATAAATATATAGTTAAAAAGATTTGTGGGATGTGTTTGAATTCTTTTAGTAATTACTATATAAATATATTTAATGATTAAAATTATAAGATACTAAATTATTAGTTATTAGTAGTTAAAAAAGGAGTTTTTTCTTTTAAGATAATAGATAAAATAAAATAATCTAATTCTCTTTATATTTACTTCCTATATATGATCTCATTATCTTTGAAATTGAATGAAATATCTTTAATAAAGTTCATTTGAACTCACTATTTTACCATTGATTTTATATTTTTTATTTAATTTTATTTTTATTTTATATAAGAACAAAATGTAAAAGATGGTTTCCAGAGCATGTCTTTTATAGTTTTTGGAGACTAAAGTGTGCAAATAAAGTAACACTGTCATTGGTAATCTTAAACATGGTGGAAAAGACGAAAATAACGGGAATGAAAGGAAAAGAAAAGAAAGGAAAGTAAAGTTAGTTTTTATAGCATATTTGGATTATTAAGATGGAAATGAAAGAAAATTAGATAAAAAATTTACTTTTTACACTATAAATAACAAAAATATCCTTCACTTTATATTTGAGACTTTACTTTTGGGAGTGTTTTTGTATTTCTATTTGATCTCTGCTTATTTCCATTGGTTTGTTTCATGAAGAGAAATATTTTAGTTTTAAAAGTTCGATTTTTATTGCTTTTCAGCGTTATTTTAGATAATTAAATACAAAATTTTCATTGATTTTTGTCCGTTCCGCTAGTTTTATCGTTCCCAAACAGTGTAAATATAAAAAGTGCAATCCAATGTGCTATAATAATAATAAGGAAATAATGAAAATAAGAAAATAAACTAGAGGGTGTTGCTCTTGCCGCAGGCTATTTGCGGGGTCTACTCCTCTCGTTCAGCCTCTGGTAAATAAGATTGGATAGAATAGAATAGATAGATACACAACACAAACTCAACACAACGCAAACACCAACACCAACACCAACACCAACTACATTTTGGTTTAATTAAATTACTATCCTACGCTTTCTAATTTCTCCCAAAATCAAATTGAAGAACAAGAAGAAGAAGCAGAAGAAGTAGAAGTTGAGTTCAATCATTTGATCGGGTGGGTGTGTTTTGGGAAAAAGTAAAAGATGGGGAAGAATCAGGCATACAAAGCTATGCAGAGAGCTAGGCTAGGCTCATCATCTGCCCC